>JAWPHD010011067.1:0-87210 GCA_037043455.1 Cyrtodaria siliqua
TTGTTAATACTAAGATAACAATAGTTTAAGGCAAAGTGATTTTGCAAAATATGAACTTGTTCATTACATTGCACCAATAATATATTTAAAACCTTTGGTAAAATAAGAAGTGAGGAAACAAAACTTTTTTATTTAATTATATGCAAGCAGGGTTAGGGTGCAAAAATGATATGGTATAACCGAGACACTTATTGTAAAGCTTGATAAAAACATATAATTAAGTAAAAGTTAACAGAAAGTTAGATTTTTTTTGTGATTTTTTCCTTCGTTTGTTATCTGGAGATACATAACCATCCAAATTAATTATCCTGCTCAAGGATAAATAACATGGCCACGGCGAGGATCGAACCCGCGACTCTCAAGCTGAGTTCGACACTCTACCACTGGTCCACTACGTCAAGATTGCGCAAAACGTCTCAATGACGTTGACGTTCCATTAAAATGGGTTAAATATCGGTGTTTGCCTTAAAAAAGGTGCGTTGAATGCAATAAATCAGTTATTGTGTTTGTTACTGAACCCTACAGAAATATGTGGGGTCAGTCAGATATATAGGTGGAGCTCTGCTATTGCCTCGCCCCCTATAAATGTTACTGACCCCACATATTTCTGTAGGGAGGTCAGTAACAAACCCAATAACTAATAATAGAGGGCTCACCATGGTGACCTGCTTTTAATCGCAATGAAATTCCTAGGATATTGTGCGAGGTGCAATAAATATGTTATTACTGGTGCAATATAATCGACAATACAATAAGTAAGTTGCGAAAACAATATAATCGACAATACTATAAGTAAGATGCGTGTAGTGCGTGGTCCAGTGGTAGAGCGCCGAACTCTCCAGATCGAGAGGTCGTGGGTTCGATCCTCGCTCGCGGCCTACGTTATTTATCCTTGAGTAAGATAATTAATCCACATTGCTTAGTACTGGTTCTATACCCAGGAAGCCCATCGAGAGTGATTAATCTAAAGTTGCAATAACATGTTTCGCAATCGATGTAAAATAAATATGTTTAAAACTAAGATGCGAAACATTTTGCTTTCAACTATTTAAATAAGTTTACGCAGTGAATAGTATGTAGTATAAGATAACGGACGCCACAAGTTTAAATCTAGAAGACTGGCTTGCGTCTCTTTAAGACGCGGTTTAATTCCTCCTTTGTGATGTCGTATCATTCTTAATATGACATTTTGTGACGTCTTTTAGTAAAGATGTAACTGGAGCATATTTGCATTATTTTCACACAGATTGCAACAACGGATAGTTCATCATAACAATTAAGACATCAAAATTAACAAGCTTTAATGGAAGTGTTCAAATTTTAATTCCAAACCACAATTGAATGTAGTATGCAGTTGTTTTTTGTGGAGCTTCGGAAAAAAATTAATGGATGCCTTGATAAATCATAGTCGATTATAGAGTCGACGATGATATTTATCGTGAAATTGCAATACAAGGGCAATACTGGGGGATGATAAACGAAGGTATCCTGGGAATATAATTAGTTCATGTGTATTGATTGGAATAAATCACATTTTATTGTAACATCTGTCGAGGGGTACTGCCAGACATAACGGATCTTGTCAGCCGGCTATAAAGTATTCCGAGCCTTATTTTATTGTCTTATTTTATTACGACAAGTCGATCGGAATTTTGTTAAATGTTTATAGTTATTATTAAAAAAAAACAGTTGCAGCTTAGAAATATACTATCACGATTATAATAAAACAAAACGTTTTTACGTACATGTATAAGTTTATTATTTTTTTTTAATGTATGTTTAAATCTCGAATGCATTGTAAAAGATTCATCAAAAATACAATGAAAAGCAATAAAACAAATGATTTGTTTAAAAAGAAAATATTAAATATGTAAGTCTTGACCAAGTATAAAAGTTTCAAATGGAAAAAGAGAAATACAAATGTCTGAAACATTCAAACACCACAACGTCCATTCCGTGGTCCGGCCTTAATTCAATTACGCGATGGGAAAGCTTATATTCGCAAAATTTTATAACGGATATTTCGACTATAAAACACGTCTAAAAGTTTTTTCCCTGAAAAATGAGATAACCTGTTTAAAATTACCTATTAAATGTTTTAATTTTACAATATGCAAACTTTTAAAGCCGAAATTAAGCCCAACCCAGTTTTCGCTTCTTCGAGAAGGGGTGGATGGGGTATGAAAGTTAATACTCGGACCACGTAATGAGTTATATCAATATCTGCGTATTTAAATTAGCTAAAGTAGAGTTACCAATTCGTTATTCACTTTACGCATATTCAATCACAGTTATTCCAAGAACCCGTTAATAAACCTATACTTTTAATCGGCACATGTACCTTTTTATATGACCTGGACACCTCGATAGAGTTTTAATAATCGGTTTTATAGTGTAATGTTGTCGTTAATTGACGGGAAACTACTTTAAAGGGACACACGGCAATCTTTATTTTAAAGAACTCAAGGCGTCCCGCTAGTTTTTCTGCATAACTTGCATTTGTTCAATCATTAATATTAATTATAAGAATAGTATTAAGCAATTTGTTTTTTATATTATTACTTTTTGATATTATTGCACCAAACTTATAGAATAATAAGACTAAATAGTGAATACTTAAAATTTGATTTATTTTAATGTAACTAGGGTAAAAGTAAAATGATACAGGATATATAAATCGAGACACCCATTTCAATCACTTCAAGATTGCCGTGTGTCCCTTTAAAGGATTCTCCATCGGTTTCCTCCCACTTAAAGACCACGCTCATCTGTGCCCTCGAGGGTGATCTGTATACGCTGCGAAACTTGTTTCATAATAGATTATAGATTAATATAGTTGATACAATTTTATTTGATGGTGGCATGTTAACGTTTGTAGTGTTATACAAGCATATTTTCACACATATCTACAAGGGAAATACACATTAATATTCCTACACGCTGGCAACTATTTGTCTTTGCTCGGAATGCAAGTCTTTATATCGCATTGCGCACAAAGAATTATGGCTCAAGAGAAGTAATTTCCTTTTGTATAAGAAATTTGACTGTCAGAATCAACCACATATCTCACTGCTCCGTTACCATGGTGACGGTGTGAAAACACGTGACCACAATACCCTGTCTGGGACTCGGTTCTGACTTTAATAAGACTGGATGTCACTGTCAGCTATGCCTAGTTGACTTCTAATTAATTTTGTCTCGGTATCCCCGCAATATTTGCTTGTCTTCGCTACTTTCGCAGACAAAGAATCCGTCCGAACAGTTTACGAATGACGTCTTATTCATTTAGAAAGCGTTTGTAGCAACGCTAAATGTAAAACACGTCCCTAAATGTCGCTAAACGTAAAAAGGGAGAATTGATATCTCAAAAATTGTACAATGTTGTAAACACACAAAATGATGTGATACTATACTATCAAAATATGGTTGTAAAGTTTTGGTTTCTTATGTCTTTTATTAAAATGTCACATTTTTACACATGTCGCCTTTTTCTTTTACACTTAGCAACAAAAAAAATGTTTTTACATTTGGCTCCTTATCTATTACATTTAGCGACGCTCACGTTTTTACATTTAAAGACGTTTACATTTACATTTAGCTACCCTTTTTACGTTTAGCGACTAAAGTTTTTACATTTAGCGACGTTTTTACATTTAGCGACGTTTTTTACATTTAGCGTTGCTACAAGCCGTTGTCTCCTATAACGCTATTTTAAGATTTTCGCAAGATTGCAGTGCACATCGTGAGTGTTGGACAAGTCCTGCCCCTGAATGCAATAAATGTGCTTCAACTAAGTGACAATGTCTTGTTAGAGACATAATGTTTGGTTAATTTAGTCATGAACAAAACGTCGATTCTTCATTTCGTCTACAATTTGCAGTGTATATTTCAGTGAATTTACAATGGAACACAACCATAAGACAATGCCTAAACGGTAATAGTGAAAATGTTGCAGTCAAATTTTGATTACAGATTATTCCAGGCGATTCGGTTATACAGGAATGCGGTATAATATACACTACTCAACTTTAATAATCGGTCATTTTTCAAAGAATTATATATTTTTTAATAATTAATATTTTCATTTGAAACTTTAACTGGCGTCGTTTAACAAATATCGCTAGCGATTTATAAAATTTAATCTGCCTTGATTGGACTAAAACCTTGTTGATAAACTTAATAAAATATATGTATGTGTTTCGGTGATTTCCAGTTTTATTCGTGTTATTTTCAAAAAGCCTCGGTGACCGATTATAAAAGTTGAGTAGTGTAGTCATATCAACACAGTCGTCAGTTAAAAGTCAATTGAATTGACAACTGTCAGTATACGCTGTTGGTTTATCAAGAACAATTGCATATAAACCTCCGATGTGTAGTTCGAATGTAGTTCGTATAGTAAAAAGTTATCCCTCCTTTTTTTTTTGTAAATGTGCATTATAGGTAGGGGATAATAGTCCAGTTCTATTCGATTTTGTTGTTTCATGTATAAGCAGTGTATTGATAGGTTTTACTGGAGAACTGATGAACATTTTCCAAATGTCGGTTCTATGCATACACGTTGTGAGCAACTATCAATGAAAACTGCTGTAACCTTGACCCTTGTTATAGAGCACTTTCGTTTCTCTTTCAATTTAATACAAATAGTTAAAAATAAATACAGATGATGGCAATTGAAATTGAAAAGTGTACGTCTGGTCTGCAGCGCACTGTTTTTCATAACTCGCAGTCCTGAATTAACGTATTAACTCCTTATGAAAAAAATCGATATATGGCCTAATGTTTGTCTTCAAACAAACCCAGTGCCTTTTTGCAGTCAGAAAACAAATAACGGGTGTGTCAGCCTTCTCTCAAAAACGCTGTTCAACCACTGAGATTGCATTATTTGAAATGCAAAGGTGATGTTATCATTGATAAAACCTTAAACAATGACGTAATTCAATCGCAATCTTATTTCAATCACATGATCACATGCAAAATAGTAAAATCAACATAGTTAGAACAAAGCTAGAAGAAGACGTTGTACTCTCTAAATCATATAAGAATAATTAAGACTGATATCGGGGATTCCGTTGAATATTTTATGCCATTGCGCCAATTGCGCCCGATCAAGTATTTTGGATAAATAATGAATGCGATGCACATGCTACTATTGTGGGTGATTTTGGATCGATGGAGACTTTCAATTGTCAGCAGTGAAAGTAGCTATCACACCAGCAACAGCCAAATCTTACAAAATACGTACACCATTTGGTGTACACCATATGATGTATTATAGCTATACATATACACACACTTAGGCCATGAGCCATACACTTTTTTGTTACCATCTCAAGGGACAAATTCTTACTAGTACTGTGTGGTATTGAGTACCATGTAGAGAAACAAAACATTCATGATAGCAGTACGAACACGGTATCTGATTCCTGTTATTATAGTTATCTCCCCCTTTTAAATAACAAATTGGTTTCTTTAAAAAATCGTTTTCTCTGAAACTACAAGAGTTACAGGTCTAATATGTTGCATGTTTAATAAGGTTAGGGTCCTCTACCAAGTATTTTTAAAATGTTGACCCTGGGTCAAATATGTCCCAACCCCAGAGGGCATCAATTTTAAAATAGTGATCCTGGGGTCATATTATGCCCGCCCCAGTGGTCATAAATTTACATATAGTCATTTAGAAAAATCTTTAAAAAATCTTCTCTAAAAAAAACACAACAGAGCCAGCAGTCTAATATTTTAAGATTATTGTCCCCTACAAAGTTATTTAAATGGTGACCCGTCGGTCACACTATTACATTGAGTTATTTAGGAAAATCTTGGTCAAAATTGGTAAAAATGGGGTCAAATATGGCCCCTACAGGTTCACAGTTTTACTTAGATTTATATAAAAAAAATGATGTTGTTATTTAAGAATATGAATATTGAGACAAGGCCAGTGGGTCTATTGTTTATGGCTTGTAGTTGTACACTTTTCTTAAAATCAATTTAAATGTAGTTTTAAGTTAACTGCAATATTTATTATTTCTATTTGAGGATGCTTACAAATAGCATATTGAACCAATCCATGAACTAAAACCACAAAGGAGACCATTGCATTGTCAACTCATGGTAAAAAAAGAAGGTATTTTACGGTTATACTGTTCATTTTTAGGTGTTTGTAATACACATTTTCACACTTAATTGTAGTAGCACCGGTATGTCAGATATAGCTTATAGAGTATAAATCTGTAAATATAACCGAGATCACTAAATGTTAACGTCTTCTTCTTTCAATTAAAGGGCTGTATTCTTCTCAGAATTAAAAATATTCAGATATAATGGTAATTTAGTTGATGCAGATTTGTTTGTGGGGTGTTTGACGTTATTTCCCCACACATTTTAGACTATGTATGACGGTCGCTTTTTTGTGATGGAAGCAGCCACCCACTTATTCCTGTGTAGAACCAGTACTGTTCACCTCCCGCCATCTGGAAGAATCGACATTTTCTCACTTACAAGTTGACGAAGAAGGCGGGAGGAGCAGACATAGTGATAAGCCTATCTCTGAATGCCCCTACTGTGTCGGTGGTTTGGGTTAGAAGAAGATTCCCCTGTCTTATCGTGGGTAAAAGTAGTATTTGTATACATCCTTCTGGTCAGTAGGTTGATATAGTCGCCGGGGACCGCTGATATGCTTGTCGTTTGGCATTACTGTGTTTGTGTCATAGTCCACAGCATAGTTAGTCTGTTGCTATACCTTCAGTATTAAAGAGATTTCCACTGCAGGTCCAATACCATCTGTATTACACAACCTGGGGTACAATAAGTATAGTATATGTCCAGCTCATTTATGTTTAAAGCAAATTTGATAAATTTGGCAATTAAGGCTTTGGGATAATAAAATACTGTTAAAAGGATATCCTGTACATATTATATTATAATATAGCATTATATATAAGATAACATTTTTGTAGTACACATAAGGATCGGTACCCAGAGTATCAATACTACTTCAGAAAGACCTATCAGATCTTGAGAAATGGGAAAAAGACTGGCAAATGAAATTTCACCCAGCTAAATGTACAGTTATCAGAACCACAACGAACAAGCGCCAGCTGATCAACACACCCTATCAACTGCATGGCCACACACTTGAACTAGTCCACAGTAGCACTTACCTTGTAGTAGCTTTTAACGAAGACCTCATATGGCAGAACCACGTCAATTATACAGAATTCAAGGTCAAGATGACGATGGAGTTCATAAGACGTAACCCAAACCAGTGAAGTCTGCCGCATATACTACAATTGTGCGATGTACGCTAGAGTATGCATCCACCGTATGTGATCCCCATAAGACGACTGATATATACACATGGTACACGTCCAGCGGAGAGCTGCACGGTTTGTACACAGGAATAAGGCTTGCATATATATTGCAACTCGACATACATGAACTTGATGCCAACTTGCTAGATAATATTGGCCGGTGTGAACAGAGCTTCATGGATATAACCTTCATGACGTTTTAACGTTTTAGTTGTACATGTATGTATTTTAATGCAGTAACCCTGCTTGAGCCCATACATTCTGTTGATGCTTTGGATATCACCAGGGTCTTGAACTCCAGACGACCCTGATTCAATCCTCACCGGTGCCAGTGAATTTCGTCGGTGTGTTACTCTTGCTCTTACCCTCATCCGCCGGATGTGGGCGTAAACCGGGCAGGCTCGTGTATCGCATCTTTTTCTCTGATCACGTTAATTAAAGAAACATATGACTCTTTTCTTTAGTAGAAGCAGGGCATGTTCCTAGATTCCTGTGTATCCTTCCCCCTTTCTCTCACACCCTCTCTCTCTCTCTCTCTCTCTCTCTTTCTCTCTCTCTGGGGTGGCTCTAAATAACCTAATATGTGTTGATGAACCACTAAACAACATTCAATTCCGTTTCTTTAAATGTGCATAATGAAAAGTCTCACGCACAAAATAAAGGGTAAACTATGCATTTTCACAAACTGTTTTGGAGTAAATACTCATACAGAGATCAATGACGACCAGTTTAAGGCAATACAAGTCTTAAATCGATTCAAGCCAACCTGTAGGCCTTATTGCCTACTGACCGTTCCAAGTCGGTAACACTATCTTCACCACACTTTCTGTTGTATTTTGTCTTTTGCATTGTATAATTAAATATTGCTCCTTGTTTATAGTACAGTGCGGACCTAGGACGCCATTGTGTTTGGACGCTGTGGTTTCTATAGGCTCTATATCTCATTTTTGTCATTGTTGGTAGTGTTGCCCCTTCACTGGCAATAAAACTTCTATTTATGTACCTGCCATTCAAGTTGCACTTGCGTGCGTAAAAAAGGCGTTGATGCTTACTAAAAGTCCCGATCCTAGGTTCCATACTATAAATCAAGTACGACGGACATCACAACCTATATTAAGATACATATCTTAGTCAGATGCTATTGTAACAACTGCACCAATAATAACGAATAGTTGCCATGGTAAGTGGTTAGTAAAGTGGTCTGGGTACTACATTTACACGTTTTCTGCGGCGATTCTAATTTGAGTATTGACACAAAAATGCATAATAGTTTTACCTTTCATATGCAAAATTGTTCATTGTGATTTATGTGGGTGGGGTAATTCAGGTGTTAAAATCCTCATATACACATATATTGCTTTTAAAAAGCTTTAAAATAGACATATAATAAGATTTTGTTTTATAATTGGCATGTTTTTCTTTTAATTAATGTCTTTATATGCAACACATAATCCAAATGTTTTATCATAATAAGTATTGAAATAGAACATACACCTACAAAAAGACTAAATGAAATGCTATGAGCGTAAACAGCACATTTCTAGAATCCTTTGGACAGTTTGTGTCGTTTGTACAATAGATGTCTATATCAGACAATTTTAATAATATTGCTGTTTCAGTAACTGTGAGGAAGGCTTATACTTCCAGTATGGGGTGTGAATCACTGAACAAATATATGCAATAGCATTCATGAACGATTGAACGTTGCATACTAAATACTTTCATTAATCTATCCTAACAATCCCTACTTCATATAATAATTCATTTAAATCACGTAAAAATGTTGTAAAGTAGTGATTCTTACACGTTTACACATATAATGTAAACACTTTTGATAAATGAAAAAAATAATTTAATAGTGGATGGGGTATATTGACTTATAATTTGAAGCAAAATAGAGATTTTAAACATAAATCAATGCTAAACCGATCTTATTTGCTCTTTATATAACTAAATAAATTGCAAACGTAATTTCATATTTTAAAAATACCTCAATAACTATGCATACAATCATAACATGCAATAATGAATATCAAACAATTATATGAACGCGCTACAGTGATAACCTATTAATGTTCGACTTTTTTATAATATAAGCTACCTGTTCCAGATTGCTATCATGGAAAAATGTAATCTACATACATTGTTCTTTTCAAAAAGTGATGGTCAAATTTGTCCCTTGAGTTGGTAACAATATCGAAAATGTTGGGTCATTGCTCAAGGCCTGCTATAAACGTATTTAACCAGCCAGGCCAAACCTCTAAACTGCAGCGTCGAATAGACAACAACAAAAATAGAGTTAGCCTGGGAGCATTGCGTATGAAATTGTTATGTCTCCTATACATTCGATTCTTAACATTACGTGGTCCCGCCTTAATTCCAGTAAGAGATGGGAAAGCTTAAATTATCAGGATTTTATAACGGATATTTCGACAATAAAAGACGTTTAGAAACATATTTTTACTGAAAAAAATGCGATAACCTGTTTAAAGTTACCTATTAAATGTTTTAATGTTACAATACGCAAACGTTTTAAGAAAAAATAAGGTTTTATTTCATACCACAGCCAACCCCGTTTTAGCTTCTTGGCGAAGGGGTTGGATGGGGTATGTAAGCTAATACTCTGACCACGTAATGAAGGATGCCGGGAGGTATACACGTACAGTGCTAATTCTACACAGGAATAAGTGTGTGACCTGCAACCTCCACTGAAATTTGAGCGTCACACGTAGCAAAAATGTGTTCGAACATTACGTCAAACACCATTCAAACATTCAAATCCTATACGTTCATTTACATGTTTCGGTTAAGTTTCAGCTTTTAAGGTTGATGTCCCCTTTTATGGAATCACATTGAAAGTGCATTAACAAAAGAAGAAAAAATAGAACTCAAATAATCCTGACTGATAAATGTGGAAACGCAGTAAACTGAAAGTTGCATGTGAAAAATTCGAGACTATTTGAGTTTTAATTGTTATCTTTTTCAAATTCAATCTAAATGAAAATAACAAAAGGGGACACAATCCTTAAGGCAATATCTCGTATATCGATGTTTAATAGTTAACAATTATCTTCAACCGGTCATGTAAAGTTATTGTGCGTTGTGTTGTGTTGCGTTATAAGCGCAGTAGGGAGTTGTTTAGGTACATACGTAAAGGAGATAATTTGAAACTTGTTCTTAAAAGTACTAGAAGCGATTTGGAACAATAATGGGTGTCAATTCAAATACGAGTCAATTCAAATACGAGTCAATTCAAATCATCATAATGTGTTTCAGTTGTACATTGGAAGTACATATGCACTAAACTATCGATTCAACTATTATTAATTGACCAGTATGTACGGGAAGACTCGACGTCTCGAGTCTACCAAGCGTTATTATGTAGACGAGTACACTTATCCACGCCGGGTCTACCAAGCGTTATTAAGTACACGATTACACGTATCCACTATGTTCACGAGTACACGTAACCACGCCGAGTCTACCAAGTGTTATTATGTACACGATTACACTTATCCACGCCGAGTCTACCAAGTGTTATTATGTACACGATTACACTTATCCACGCCGAGTCTACCAAGTGTTATTATGTACACGAGTACACTTATCCACGCCGAGTCTACCAAGTGTTATTATGTACACGAGTACACTTATCCACGCCGAGTCTACCAAGTGTTATTATGTACACGAGTACACGTATCCACGCCGAGTCTACCAAGTGTTATTATGTACACGATTACACTTATCCACGCCGAGTCTACCAAGTGTTATTATGTACACGATTACACTTATCCACGCCGAGTCTACCAAGTGTTATTATGTACACGAGTACACTTATCCAAGCCGAATCTACCAAGCGTTATTATGTTCACGATTACACGTATCCACGCCGAGTCTACCAAGCGTTACTATGTACACGAGAACAGGTTTACCACCACTAATTACATGTAAGCCTCCGAGGTGTATCGAATGTAGTTCCTATAATAAAAAGTAATCCCTCTCTTTTTGATGAAAACGGGCATTATAAGTAGGGGAAAACTGCTCATTTCTATTCGATTTTGTGGTTCTATGTATAAGAAGCGTATTAATAAGTTTTACTGGATCACTGATGAACATTTTCGAAATTTCGACTCTATGCTTACACTTTGTGAGCAATGAAAACAGTCAATCAATGGAAACAGCTGTACCTTTGACCTGTTTAGTAAACAAACAAGAACTTTCTTACATGTCTTGTGACCCCACCTTTTCTGGTGATTTTACACTGCTGCATTATCCATACTTGAGTTGAATTTGCAGCAAATCATTAATATGTGACACTTTAACATTGGTGTCTAAGGGGACAATAATTAGTGGTATAATACCTACACTTATCCAGTCGAGTCTACCAAGCGTTATTATGTATACGAGTACACTTATCCAACCAGAGTCTACCAAGCGTTATCATGTACATTCGACTACAATTAACCCCGCCGGGAATGCGAAGCACTGCCACTTTAACCACGTCGTTCCATCAAACGTGATCAAGTATACGAGGACAAAACTAATGTCCGCAGGTGAAACATGGACAGTCATAAATATGTCCTTCTTTTTTATGCTTAGCAGTGAAATAGTGGATTTTGGCAATGAAATTAAACGGATATTTCATACGTGTGAAATATTGAGTTTTATTTATTCACTGCTGGAACTACTCTTTTTTTTCAATATCAAAACTTGTTTGTATTTGTTTAGAAAATAACTCTTTAATATATATCATTCGACTGTATATGGTCTAACTAAGAAAATGAACTATAGTTTTTAAAACTGGTCAAGTATTTCAGAATTGTTGTCATTTATAGTGAAAAATGTCAGTTGGTAATTTTTTTCAAAAACTATTTTCTTCCGAAAGTTGGTATGAATGTATATCACTGGATTGGACATAACTTAACTAAAACAATGAGTCGTAGATTATTGAAATCGGTTAAGTAATTTAGAAGTTATGGGGAATTGAATACACCAATTTTACCATACCAAGCCAATGATTCCGCCTTTTTTTTAATTATTTGTCTGCATTCTGCAGTACACGTTGATTATAAAGCATGAATAAAAAGAAAATGTGTTGCTTTGTCGTGAATAACAGATTTTATTTCATCTCATCTCGAAGTGTCAAAACTTTATATTTTCACGAATGCGAAGCATGAGTGCAAATATTGAAGTTTGATCACTTCTCGATGAAATAAAATCTATTTTTCACTCCAAAACGACAAATATCCTCTATATATTCAAATAAAATATATTATTTCTTACATGGAAATCAACACTCTTTTCGGAGTAAATTGATAATAAAAGTCATCAGTACTCTGTGCTTTTAGCATTTCACTTACTGTTCTGTATTATCAGTATTACTTATAGGAGGCGCGTATTCGAATGGTTAGAGGCAAGTGTATTAACTCTGGCATGCACTATTCAAAGAAAATATAAATATGTTTAACCCAGCTGAGTATAACAGTAGAAATCGACAGTTTAGAAAGTTAGGTATTACTTAGAAATCACAATAGATCGCAACACGGTGTTTCCAACTAAGATAACAAACTATTCTGAAGGGTTTCTGGGTGCTACATCGAACAGGTGAAAATAGATGGTCTGTGTAGTAAGTCCAGACATTTAAGTGTACATTTACAGTTATTTCAACAATTCATCCCCGCCATAACTGTCGATTTTAGGAACATAATTTGTTTAGTACGTTATCTTTAATAAACTAGTTGTTTAAATAGGCGCTGCATTTCGTGGTCCCGCTTTAATACCATTAAGGAAAGCTTATATTAGCAGGATTTTATAACGAATATTTCGACAATAAAATATGTTTAAAAACATTATTTACTGAATCAGTGCGATAACCTGTTTAAAATTACCTATTAAATGTTTTAATTTTACAATATGCAAACCTTTTAAGCCGAATTAAGGTTTATATCATACCCCAGTCAACCCCGTTTTCGCTTCTTGGGAAAGGGGTTGGATGGGGTCTGCAAGTTAATACTCGGACCACGTAATGGGACTTTATCGTATTATGCACTAAACAACACCTGTACCATATTTTTTTGACAAGGAAAAACTCATTTACATTCTGCTCATGCCAAAGGGAGGAATTATATTAAAGACATATACATCAACATGTAATGCAATTCTATCATCAATTACAGCCTGATCAATTTCTACAATCGTGGTTAAATTGACGAACGGGTCTTCAAAGAATCCAAAGACGATATTGATAAACAATTCACCCATAATTGGTCTAAATATTGCAAAGCACATATGGTAGAGATACTTAAAAATCGAATGTTTCTTAATTATGCTACGTATGGTTTAGACTTAACTTCTTTACCATTGATTCTGGCTATACGCTTTATTCCCTGGAGCTTCGTGGTAAATACAACGTGCCACACTGCATACATAATGTAGAGATATTTTTTACAGGGCAAACGCTAAGGACATTTCTGAATCTTTATACAGAACACGAAGACAAATATATACGATAGAGTGGCGGTTATACCTCCGGCGTGTTATTGGGAAATTCATTAGTGTACAAACTTGTAGTTGAAGATCTATATTTATAGGACATTAGTTTTGCTAGAAATTATGTACCACAACTTAGGCATACGTGATTGGTTGGTTGATGGTTTTCTATGTCATTTTCAGCACATTTAGGCTCGCACGTTTCCATGACGGTCGCGTTTTTAGTGGTGGAGGCAGACCTTCCACTTATTCCTGGGTAGAACCAATACTGTCTACCTCATAAGGAATCGTCACTGGCCCGCGTACAAGTTGATTTCCCAGTGAGATTCGAACCCGCAGCAGTCATAGGCATACTTAGACTACCGTAAATGGTGTATATAAACCTTACACAGTAACAACACTGTGGAGACTCGTACCTGAATACATTGGAAAAGTGGACCCATTATCAGCCACAGGTTGTGGGATTTAACAACAATGAAGTTGTAAGCATACGTGTACGTGGCCAATACATTGTGCCGCATAACTATTGCAGTATTTATTCTCCGAAAAGTAATATTTATTTATTTATAAGCGAATAGGGTCTTTAATAGACCTAGATTAGGCCATGATAACTGATAAACGTTTTATTTGAACGACCTATGTTAAGCCAAAAGCCGACAAATAGCCATGGATTGCACCGTAATACACTGCCAGAATGCAGAATCATGCATGTTTTTAATGTAGCGACACTTATTTAGTTTAGTCTACACATTACCCGGTACTGCAATAACTTATTCATTTCATGGTTTCCTATGCATTTTAGAAAAACAAAATGAAAATGGATGTGGCCTTATTGTCTAGAGAAATCATTTTTACATGTGCATGTAATCTGGAAGGAAAGTTCGTGAAATAAGAATATCAGCCAGTGTATGTTTTGGACTTTTTGTTATGTCGTAAAGTAAAAACTAATCAATATTTCTATACTCGGTTGCAAAAAGAAAGAGTGCACTTAGGTTTTTGTTAAATTAAATTATTAATTAAGGGATGAACTATTTCATGTTTGATGTCAACACGGTCAATGCGCATTCTTCTTTTAGAAACTGTTTTACTTCAAATGGATATTTTACTGCAGAAAAAGCGTAGGGGTCCAAACCAAAAGTTGCAAATTGCTTGAAAGACAACCTGGTAGAAATTCTGAAATTATTGTTGGTATTTGTAAAGTTTGATGTTGATTTCGAATTAATATCGCGACGCCCCAATTTGTTCAAAACGTTGACGCAGTAGTATACTTGTATTCCTACATGGTAATTTAATGCCCTTTTGACGTCAGTAACGTTGTCGCCACGTGCAGGCATCGTTAATGCTTGTATTCGCTGGTTTTCAACAAGTCTTTGCATTTTACTACCGCACAGATTTGAAATATATTGTGTTTTTGCTTCATAAAAGAGAAAAAGAATGTGACCGAACGGGTTTCATTCAGCATTCCCCATGTGATGCACGTGCAAATCATGCTAAATTTCCAAACCTCTATACAATTGAAATTACTTCAAATTACAGCGAATTTTACGGTTGACCGACAGCACACTTTCTTTTGCAACTGATTATATATTAAAAGGGTTGACAAAATCCATGTATCGGAACTTTGCTTTGCACAAACTGCAGACGTAACATAGCAAAAAAGACATAATGTAATTGGCATTACAACTCACAGGTTAGTTCTTTTGAAAACCGTTGACTATCATGGCACAGTTTCTTTTTTGTTTTCCACACAAATCCTCATTGACAGAGGCGTGTGTTTTAATTTTATGTGAAATATATTGTAGGAATTCGTCTTTTTATCTCTTTAATCGTTTATTATGCTAATCATGTAATCATTTTATATCAACACTGCCGGTTATATAGATCAAACAACATGTACAGAAATCAACCCCAACAAGACGGCTTGCTCCATACAAAGCACTCCAGACTCATGCCAAGTGTAATGCACCTCAGCATTAAAAGTGAACAGATACATTGCTAGCCATCATTGCCAGCCGAGATGCTTCCCACCACTTAATACACTTCTGCCATATGATGACATATGTGACATATGACGACAGTAAAAAAAGTCTACATTTACAGTTTTATTGCCATGAGGATGGGTCGCATGATGATCAGTTTTTATTCCATGTGCCTACAATAATGGTACTCGACATTTAAAGCTATAATGGTTCGCAATATTTTGTGCTTCTGGCTCATGAAAACGTTCCAGAAGTACTGGTAATACACAGTTACAGAATTCTTCTCAGCAAAGATGACTTGCCTACTTGCATCACTATTCAAATTCTGCAAGTCTATGATAAAAGGACATTTCTACCGTAGAACCGTGTAGTTAACTTGTTATAATTAGAAAAATAGTATTAAATTGACGTCACATCAGGTTTGGAAAATCTGTTTGATCAGACTCTGATGAAAACGTGATGTTTCAACCAGCTTTGTCATAATGCAAAGAAATTACTCGGGGTTTAATTGGTCAATGAGCAGTAGACACGGGCCCATGTCTATGTCTCTCGACGTGAACAATTGATGATTTTCCTATGGGTGCCTCATACCTTCAATACACAAAAACAAAATGGCGGAGATAACTTTGAAGATTCGGTGAGGAAACCGTCGACAGTTTCTTTCTTACCACTTTTCTGCGCTTTCCGTTATAATTAATGTTAAATATATTAAATATAGACACGAAGTTTTATCAATATTGCATATTTTCAAAACCAATCTTAATAAGAAGTTTTCTCCATGTAAAACACCCCTGACGCATGGCACCTCATAATTTAAAGTGTACAGCAGAGATATGTCCCACCATTTAGAACTCTTCTGCCATATGATGACATTTGACAATAGTAATTAAAGTCCGAATTTAAAGAAATACTTCCATCAAGATGGTGCTAACGATTAACAATTTCTATTCTACATGCCCATATATATGGGAAAAAAAGAAAGATATAAAAATCGGACAGAGAAAGTAGCATTCAATGACAACAGTCAACCACAAAACACAAAAACAAACACGCAAACAGACAAACGAGAAGGCAAAAGTAATAAAAAAAATGCAAACGACATCACAAATACAAAAGGGTTGGCAATAGGGCTTCCGCCTTGGAACGGTCAGTGGCCAAAAAGGCCACTGGGAGTTAAACCAGGTTCTAGGGTGCACCAAACCTCACACTTACCCTATTGTCAACACAACATTTAAAGATATAATGCCAGTAAGGATGGTTCACAACATGTGAGACCTTCTGACACATGAAGCCATTCCAGCAGTAATGCTAATCAACATTTACAGAATGCTTGTCAGTATAGATTAATCGCTTTATTTGCATATCTACTGCAACCTGTCAGCAGAAACTGAAGTCTGCATTTATAGAAATAGCATCATGTCCCGCAACATTGACAGAAGTCGGGCAAACGGGGATTGTTCGCACCATCTACAGTACTTCTGCTTATCAAAACAATAACAGAACTCAACGTTTACAGATCTGTATCGTTAAAGTTATACAAAGTGGGTACCGTCCCTGCTGGCAATATATATGTATATCCACTACTGCTGAAATATGGCTAGAGTTTGCATGGGGCAAAAACATAAGTTGGCAATATATCTGTTAACGTCGATAGATCTGTCGCCGAAATGTGGCTAGAAAGCTTTGAATGAGGCGAAAACATAAGTTGGCGATATATCTGCTAACGTCGATAGATCTTTACAGCTCTCCTGTAAAACTTTCACAGCACTGATAGATCTATCGACGTTAACAAATATATTGCCAACTTATGTTTTCGCCCCTTTCAAAGCTTTCTAGCCACATTTCAGCAGTTGTGTATATCAACATGTACAGATATATTACCAGCAAGGACGGTATCCACTTTGTATAACCTTCCTGGCACGTGGTGGAGGTAAATTTACCAAACATTTAAATCTAGTCTGAGGGAATGATTTCATCATATACAGTCCTCCTTTCACATGTTCGCAGTAATGGCACTTAACCTTTACAAAGGTCAGGAATGGTTCATACTATGTACATAAGGTCAGGCATGGTTCATACTACATGTATGTACATAAGGTCAGGAATGGTTCATACTATGTACATACATTTTGTCAAATGTAATCTGTTAACGCCATTCCGTATGTTTATACATCATGTCAGCAAAAACGGTTCGAAATAACCAACCTTTACAAATGCCATGAAAAGAAGTTTCACATTATATTCAGATCTATTCACATGTTCGCATTAATGTTACTTCACATTTACATATATCATGCCATCAGAGAAGATTCACACGATTCTGTTAGCAGACATGGTACCCAACGTTTATCCACCATTTAACTATTTTCTCCACCTTTACATTTATTACCGTGTACAGCTCTCGTTTTAAATGCTATTACCTAACAACATTTAGCAATATATAACAAGCAAATATGGGTTGCAACCATCTACAGAACTCCTGACATATGTCAGTAGTAACGAAACTCAACAATAACTGTGCCAGCAGAGCCAGTTTGCGCAAATATACTGTTGTTCGCAATAATGGTACTCACCATTTACATGTGCAGTAAATTAAGTTCGCACCATTCAAAGTTTTTCAGCGTATTGGACATTTACATATATCATTCTAGCAAATAAGGTCAACAACAACTACCGTACACCTGACAGATGTAACATTTACAGCGGAACATTCCAGCAGAGATGTTTCTCACAAGTTGCAGTTTTGTGTTTGTGATGTCTTATCTTACCGTTTATTCATCTTTAAAGTCGTTCTTTGTGTGTGTTTGTGGTTGACTGTCGTCCTTGAATGCTACTTTTCCTTTTCGATTTGTATATCTACTCTTACTTGCAAATGTTGGCATTAGCGGTACCCAAAAGTAGATATTGTCGAACAGGTCATGCAGCATTCAAGGAACACAGTCAACCAAAGACACACACAGAAATAAAAAATCGTTACAAAGGTGATTACAATGCAAAATATGATATCATAAACATAAAAGGGTTAACAAAAGAGCTACCGCCTTGGAACGGTCAGTGGCAAAAAAGGGTGCACTCACTCTTACACTATTGTCATCCCAATAAAACGGAACAGTGTAAATAAAGATATCCCACCAGGTTATATTCTCTACACACAAGGCAGCATCAATAGGCAATATAAGTATAACACATAAATGACATCATGTATATATGAATATAAAAGGCAAACGCCTAGAAAGCCACAAAGCATGTAATCAAAATATAACGAACCATTCAAATGTACAGCTCTGCTTTATATATATACATGTAGGCTTATACAAAAAGAGATAGGAACCAACTAAAGTACTCTTGACAGATGCCAGCCATAATATCATTATGAAGCCCCGCAGTTACAGAAAGCGTCATATCAGGGATTATTTGCACTTTGTACAGCCCACGTGTTACATGCCAACATTAATGCTATACTCAGCATTAACAAAAGATGTGGTATAAGGGTACATTCGCACTCATGGAACGTGTTCCCAGCAAAAATGATTCGTGTTATTTATATTTCTCTTTCTACTGTCTCATGTCATCAGTAATGGCACTCCACATTTAAAGATATATGATTTACACCAGTTAAAGGTCTTGTTGGAATAATATACAATTTATATCATATATATATACATGTATCACATAACTTACCGTGTGAGAGTGGAATAACACCATTATATATTGTCGATATACCACTAGTTATATAAGTATGCAAATAAGCCTAGTATCTGAGTATGCGCTGTCAAAAAAATCGATAATGCCTATGATCCAATTACCACGGTTTATGTTGGTTTCGCGTTTTAAAGCGACAGGCAAAATGCAATAAAAGTTAATATGTGAGTTATGTAATAAATAGAATCTAACATTCGCTCTCATTCATTATTGAATTTATTAAACTCGTTAGCAAAAATGATATATCGCATTATATCATTTTGCCAATTCGTTTAATAAATTCAATAATGAATGAGTACTCATGTAAGATCATCTCTCTATATATATAATTACATTGTCAACAGCGATAGTTCGTATTATTATTATATGCCTAAAGTAATAGCACTCGACACTTACAGAACCCGTGTCGTCAAAGATGATATTTATCGTTTCAAAGGTCTCCTGAAGCATGACGGTACTCAACATCTACAAAGCATGCCAGCAGAGAAATTCTAATGGTGTACAGCTTTCTCGTCGCATGCAGACCGTAATGGAGCAACGTTATGCTCTTTAGTATCTTCAAGGAAATAAAGAATCTATCTATCTATCTATCTATCTATCTATCTACCAAAACCTAAATCAAAGCGCAAACTAAATATTTAATGAACAGGCCAATACACAAATCAAAGAGAAGTGAAAGCAGTTAACGACTTACCGACCGATACACCTTAATGTTGTTGGGAAGATATATTAGAATACATAATTAGAAACACCTCAGGATTATCCAGAAATGTACAACCACAGCAGTTGCAACCAAAGAAAAATCCAATCTAGAGAACGACCAAATGTCTGAGGGACAAAGGTTCATGTATATATTTCGCTTTTCTAGTACGGAAAAACACTAATGGACGTAGATACATGAACGGTACGTAAGACTTGGCCATTACATAAGTAAATTCTTTAACGTATGCATCTATGAGGTATAATTAAAATTGGTATTGGCTTCGGTTTATTTCCGATGCTCATGCGCAGACTCGGCATTTCCGCTTTAATGAACGCCATTTGTCTCTTTGGTGTACAGTTGATCGACGTTATAATACACACTGGACATTTGAAACCATTGTATTCGTGGTAAAACCGCTGGGGAGAAGTTTTTTTTGGTGAAAGGTAAGTATGGCATTTCAATTTTGGTAGGTGTTTTGGTAATATGGCATTTTAGTTGTAAGTGTTGAGGTCATGTATTGGATAGATCTACTGTGCGTCAAATATGAATCGAGATGTGTTTTTATTACCTGCTATATGCTTTCATACCTGATATGGTTAGATAGAATGAAACTATACGCTCCTGAATATGTTTACAATATTGCCATAGCCATCCGTTATGCTTCACAAAGCCTAAAATTCATTTTGACCCCACGGCCCATGTTTAGTAGTTGAAAGTAGGTCACAGTCTGTTGCAAGTCGGTCGCGATGAAGTTCAACTTCACGAATTCTGAATGTTGTGTGCAGTGTTGAGAAATCCGGCCGTATCTTTTGCGGCAATGTTTGATGTGGTTGCTGCGTGTGAAATATTGTTTTATATTATAACATTTTGGTGAACTTGTACTATACTCGGTAAAAAAAGTTTGGACCGGGTATATAATGTCATATAAAAATAAAATTAGTGAACAGAATTTAAGTATCTTTTTATAGTAACCAAGACTACCCTACCTGGTTAATTTGGTACCAGAAACATTAAATTCCAAACTTGATTAACCGGGTAATAATCTTTTTATTGGTTACTCGAATGTCTGTAACTGTTACTTTTTATGGATTTTGCAACATTTTTTACAGACCCTTTGTGTGTTCGCGATATTTTTTAAAATCAAATCTTGTTTGGAATTTAATGTTTTTGGTACCAAATTAACCGGGTAGGGTAGACCTTGGTTACTAAAAAAAGATACTTAAATTTTGTCCACTTGTTATATTTGTATATGACTTTATATACACTGGTCCAAAACGTTTTTTACCGAGTATATAACGTTCTATTTTATATATTGCTTGCTATCACTATTTGTGTGTGAGTGCGCATTTGTGGAAGTCAGCGTCAGTTGACCTTGTCACTTTTGTCTAGTATCGGCCTGCCAAGACCGTATCATGCATATGTCTTACTTGCATATATAGGTCTGGGCAGATTAGGCCAATTAAAGCGCCTACCAGCGATCCGGTTTTTTTCACGCGCATAAAGTCGACTTTTGCGTTTCGTCATGCTGTAAATAAACGTGCAACGTCAATTGTTGATGCACCAGTTAAACATTTTAACGTCAATTGCTGCTTCTCATAAGTTAGAAATAAGAAAAAAATAAAAATTAACTTGAAATATATTTGTTGAAAGTCTCGTAGAATCTCGCCAAAAAGCGTCCCAAACGTGAGGGGCGATTTCAATGTCCTATATTCCCCAGGCCCTGGTTCTGGATCCTTGTATCATAGCGTAACTACCAGAAGAAATCAGAAGCGGACCGGGTGACCGAGGCTAACATCTCGTACACTTCTTCGTCTTCTTCGACGCTCGATTGTAAATATAAGTTTTTTTACGTCTTGACCGTTTGTGCAGAAACAAATTTATCTCTGGGAGCACGTGACCGTAATGAATATTTTTTTATTAAAATATTTCTGACCATCCGCGTTAAATATAGTTCATGGATATAATAATGCAGTTCCCTCTTTGTTTATTAATAAATGTATTGTCTTTCTGCCTTTCTGTATATCTTGAATAGCAGGTGTTCCTGTCTCAGCCAATCAGAAACAATACCAGTGTATCGGCAAAAATCAAACTTTAGTTCAGGAGGACAGTTCTAGACATTTGTCTTGAAAACAAGCAAGCATCGCTGATGATCTAGACTAACTGCCTTCGCAGTATTACTCGAATGTAAATCGGAGGTTTCCATATTGGTTACGTCATCGCGCCTTAGTTTCCCGCCAAAATAAATTTGCATTCAAAACCAAAGTTATCATCCAAATTGTGCAATGTCATTCAGCCGATTGCACCATCAATAGTTTATTTACATGGAAGCAGTGATAAAACTTTCATCTGCATTGTAAAAAACAAACATTCAACGCAAATTATACATCAACAGGTGTGGCTAGCCGCCATATTGTTTACATAGCAATAGTGCACTACTTTCTGTGCCGTTGCCTTCCGGTTAACAAAATGTCAAGATGTTGAACATAACGAAGCTTGATATACACATGAGGCGGGACCCCAAAGAATGACGTGATTGGCCGCGTTTTCACGAGTGCAGTTTTGTTTGTCTTGGGAGCCATTATGAAATCTGTAGTGTTTTTATATAGTCGTGTTTGAGAAGGTAGGCCTTTATTACGCTTTGAAACGGTAGTAGCTACCCTATGATCAGACCACCTTTAAGTGAAAGACAACAACTATCAAAATATCAGCGTGTCTTGTTTATATATTAAAAAAACGATCGTAAGTTATCGCAAGATTTGATGTTTCCACTGTTAGCAATGTGTGCTGTTACTAGTGGACGTGAAACTGGGAACCAGACAAAATTAAACCATATCTATACAAATATGAAAATAAGCCAAAATTAAAAGGAAAAAGTTTAACTGTTTATTGAACAAACAACAATGCATGAGAACATGGAATGTGTGCATCTAAGCCCGATATAACACAAACATGAGTATGAAACTGGTGTCTTTATATTAAACTGAATGCATGTTGTGGCATTGTGCAACAATTATAAGGCATACATCTACTATTCTAACCAGAGGCCAACAGAATCAGAGTTTGGAATGGTGTTTTCTGATTGCAGTGGTTTTACCGTCAGATTTTCCAATAAAATAAAGACAATCGACCTAATATACTTGCGGTACCCTATTAGTTATCCTTTTGGACAGGAAACTGTGAATATGACTATTTATTGTTTCGGTCGTAGAAACGGGAATATTTCCCATATATTCCGGAATAAATCAATCAATTAGATCATTATATATTCAAAGCATCAATGTGTTTCATTCTGAAAGTATAATGATTTATAATCATTACTCATGTGACAGACTATAATGTTTAAAATGGCCGACGGAGCTAGTAAATATTCATATTTTGCAAACAAGCGAGTATATTATTCTCTATTGTAAGACAATTAAAAGAAAACAACATGTCAGTTTGTAATTGTAATTGCAGAGCTCCAGACAAAATTTTATGTCAAAGGGAACTTTACCGCCTAAATAAATCTGCAATGCTGATTCAGATTATTTTAAAGAGTAAATGTTATAACTTTGTTGCTTTTTGTGTCATCTGGGTTTCATGGCAGACACTTGCGAATCACTTTGTCGTCCGTCCGTCACACTTTAACCTGCAACCTAACCTTGGCCATAACTTGAAAAGATCTGACCTATGCCCATGAAACTTAGCACACATCTTCATCTCATGTCGATATACATACATGTCCATTAACTCTTACTTTCATTTTGGCAGAGTTATGCCCCCTTTTTTGTATAAAACTTTAAACTGCGATCTGACCTTGACCATGGCAGGCAACACAAAACAGTCTATTAAATCATTTTAGAATTATTTTATTTTTAGAATTTTGTGATTCTTGGTTTCAAGAAACTCATTACTCAATGAGTGATACAAACAGTCTTAATCTGTTTCTCACAGCAATTAAAAGGCTCATTTAGTTCCGAGAACACTCTTAGTTATAATAGCATAACGTGATGCCATAGTACCAGGGTGTGATGTCATAATATCAGAAAGTGATGTCGTGATAGAGACAATCAAATGAAAGTATGAACGAAGCATTCTGATTGGTTAAGTGATAAAAATTGGACTAATGAAATCAGTTAACTTAAAGCTCATTACATTCTCAGAACACACTGAGGTTTTACTGGACATTGAGTAATGAGGTTTTTGAAACCCAGAAACACAAAATTCTAATAATACATAATTCTAAAATGATTTAAGAGACTGTTACAAGTGTTCTGTGGAACACCCTTCAAGTTACTTCAAAATATGCCTTTATTATACTGACTGTAAATTGTCGGTGCTGATATCCCTTCCCAATTGATTTTTTTCGTGCTGATTTCTTAAATGTTAATGCTGAAATACTGCTAACATAGTTTTGAATTATAGTATTAGGTTTTGTCAACAATATCCTGAAATATGCGCTATTGCGCTATTGTTTACATATTTTCTATCATCTTTAAATCAGAAATGTGGTAACTTGCCCCTAAATCAGACTTTGTCCTGAGACTGTCATTAATTTATGGTTGAATTTCGTCTGTACTTGCAGAGCTTTCTTTACCCAAGATTATTTTTTGAAGTGGTGGTATTTTTGCATTGGAGTGGGATGGGCTGGAGAAAGCCTTGACTTGAAACCAGTGACCTTATTACTATGTCAGTATGTGAAATGGCGACAAGCCGATGATTTCTTTTTTTATATCAGTTGATTTCATAAGTTTCCTTTACAGTCCAATCAAGGGCCATTACTAGTCTAGTGTTGCAAATAGTTTGAAAATTCATGATCCATCATCTGACTTTGTAAACAACTGATGATCGACGACCATTATTCAATTAAATCTGCATTATTTCCAACCTTAACAGAGATGATATAGACTCGGTGTCAAGTACTAATGTACATGTATAATGTTGCCATCACTTTTGCATTAATTAAATCACCCGATGAACGCAGGCTGATTTAAAAAGGTGTGTTAACTTGCTAACTCTGTAATTTACATAAAACTTACCTGCGCTATAAATAAACCATTTGGATCTGCAAACTACGTGTTATATGCTTACCGCTAGCAACTTCGTGCAGCATATAAGGGATACAGCATAATATAATGCGCTAAGTTATTGAAAATATTCTGTTGATTTGATAGCACAATTGTCTAAGTTGTAATGCTTCCAAATACTTTGTCAACTTTTTTCACTCTGCCTTTCAATATCAGTAATTTTACAAAGTGTAAGCCATTTCTGACAATAAAAACTGACCAAGCATTTGTTTTCAAGTAGAAGTTAGAGACATATGATTACATAATTAAAATTTATTTCATCGATTTGCCAAGTTTTGGGTGTGGCGTGTGTTTGGTCTCCGATTATCCTTTTCGCGAAAGTATGCCATTTTCGCATGGTCAAAGACTCCGAGGCTCTCCATGTAGAATACAATTGACGAAGAGTGCGTGCCTGTGATGATTTATTCTTGGAAATTTAAAAAATCTGAATTATTCCGACAATTTTTCAGTTAGTCAGCGCACTTGAAAATGCAAGAACTCATCAGAAAAGTGAACAAAAGAAATGAGACACCGGGTGTATATTGTCTGTACCAAATGTGTATGAGCGATATCTATAACGAATACTTTTCGTAATAGATGCGTATTTCGAACATTTAATGCAGTAAATCACGTGTACATTTTTGTTTTGTCCATTTTCAACAATATGAAAATCCATTTAGCCAGATGCATTTTACAAGGTGGCACTTACAACAGGTTTATGACCTAGGATTATTTACTTTTGTCTGACTTGAGATACCACTGATGTATTTAAAAAAAGCAGACTACTAGTAAAACTGATTGCAAATAACAATCACCCCGTGTGGTTGCCAGGAAAGTCGCGCTAGAGACAAAGGGTTAGGACCGCTCCTCATGTCCAGTTTTAGCATTTTTTATCTGGCTCATTTAAGGTCTTCATCATGACCACGTGTATGTAATGTGGAAACGTGGCTCCTTCGTAAATGGAGTGTCTACTACAGAATTTGCAGTTCCGCAGGTTAGACGTTTCTAGGCCCATTCTCCATATTTTTTCTTGATGTATATCATAGAGGATGAGCCTGGCATGTTCATTCCTGTTAGGCGCCTTATAACCTATCCTGTGTTGGTGTGCCGTAAAACTCTGTTTAAATTCAACAGATAACGATCAATTAAGTATATTATTAAATATAATATGCAGCATTACTACTCGAATGGAAATGTTTGATCGCCATAATGCCGATAATAGGAACCGCTGTATAAATTGCATTGTGGCCCAGGGAGATATCCAGGAAAGATTGTATAATGTGTTTCCAACATCCAAAAATACATAGTGCATTATTTCTCTCTAAACGTACTGAATAATTATGGACAAAAAATGACTCAAACCTAGTAATGGACGCACTCATTACCTGTGTAATTTCGACTCTACCAAATTTCGTGTTTCGACACAATGTATCATGGCGTAAGTATGCCAGTCATTTTTCATGTGTTTTGATTTCCAATCCAAGTATCATCAAACGTACGCTGCATACATACGCGATTTCTAAATTCCTCACTCAACGTGAACGACTTAAGCCTGGGTTTTGCGTGAGCTGTATCAACCGAGATAACTCGATTTTGAATAATTGTAGTAAATTCATCCGAAAAACATTTCACTGACTAATTTTCGATCATAATCGGAACAACAGTTCCTGTTTGGTGAATGCTGAAATTTGTCTGCCTTTAATACAGACAAAGCTTCGCCACAAGGTGCATCTCTAGGAAAGAAAGCTCAGGATTGTTATTCGGGTCATTTGGTCAAAGGTTAAGGTCACAATTACTATAAATAGGAATTTGGTTCAATTCATTATCATTAGTTTCCCTTGATGGATTTAACAAAACTTTACCTCATAGGAATTAAGCATGAGATTGTTATTCAGATTGTTTTATAAAGGTCAAGGTTACAGTTACTGTACACATTGATTTCTGCCAATAAATTTACTTTCGCTTAAGGAATTTTTTAACAAAACTTCCCCACAAAGTGCAGCTCATAGAAAGGAAGCTCGGGATTGTTATTTTGGTAGTTTGGTCACTGTAGCTATAAATAGGAAACTGGTTTCCACTCAATAAATTCAGTTTCCCCTGACAGATTTACATGAAACAAAAACAAACCACCATGGGAATTGAACATGAAATTGTTATTCAGGTTATTTTTCCAAAGGTCAGGATCACTGTTTCTATAATACAAATTGGTTTCCGCAGAATAAATTCACTTTCACCACAAACTGCAGCTCATGTAAATGAGCTCGGGATTGTTATTTTGTTACTTTGGTTTTAAATCATGGTCACTGTTGCTATAATTGGGCAATTGGTTTCTCCCCAATAAATTTAGTTTCCCTTGACAGATTTACATGAAACAAAAACAAACCACCATGGGAATTAAACATGAGATTGTTATTCAGGTTATTTTTCCAAAGGTCAGGATCACTGTTTCTATAATACATATTGGTTTCCGCAGAATAAATTCACTTTCCCTGAAGGGATGTTAACCAAACTTCACCACAAACTGCAGCTCATGTAAATGAAGCTCGGGATTGTTATTTTGGTAGTTTGGTCACCGTTGCTATAATTGGGAAATTGGTTTCCCCTCAGTAAATTTAGTTTTCCTTGACATGAAACAAAAACAAACCACCATGGGAATTAAACATGAGATTGTTATTCAGGTTATTTTTCCATAGGTCAGGATCACTGTTTCTATAATATAAATTGGTTTCCGCAGAATAAATTCACTTTCCCTGAAGGGATGTTAACCAAACTTCACCACAAACTGCAGCTCATGTAAATGAAGCTCGGGATTGTTATTTAGGTATTGTGATTTTAAGGACCTATTTCCGACCTACTGTATTTGGGGGAGGAGAAAATGTGTATAGGTAACTGTAAATTACGGTTAGACATACAATTGCATCCGAAAATGTGGTATTCAATTTTGTTTCTGTTGACAAGGCCCTCCCAATACAGCTTGTGTATGAAGCCAGCGTATTAAAACATAAATTCAGGTGTTTCATTAGATGTGTTTTGGTGTGTTTTTAATCTAAAAACAATGAATTATTAACAAAGTTTTGTATTTAGTGCAGCTTACTTGTTCATTTGCTTTTTTCTTCTTCATAAAGTTTAAAGCTATACCCTAGATACTATTCAATATACCGATGATTTTCATAGAGAAAACTTTACTCGGTCCTCAGTATATATATCTGAACTAATCGTTCATGTTGCATGTTAGCAGTAAATAGGCAAGCTTCCCTTGCCTTTTCAATGATCATTTAGCTTTGGGAAATAGGTCCTTAAAACAAGGTCACTGATACTGTACATAGAAAATTGGTTTCTACTCAAGTAAATTACTTTCCCTTGCAGGATGTTAAGGAACCTTCGACACAAGAATGGTGTGAATGGAAGCTCGGGATTGTTATTCATGGCATTTTATCAAAAGTCAAGGTTATTGTTAATATAAAAAAAAAAATGGTTTCCGTTCAGTAAATTTAGTTTCGATTGTGTGATTTTATGGAGACTTAACCACAAAGTGCATCTCTTAAAAAAAAGAAAGCTCTGTACTAATTTTCAGGTAACCTAAACAAAAATCAATGTCACTGTTACTGTAATTTATAGAATAAAAATTTCCACTCAATACATTTAGTCCCTCTTGAGGGATTTAGCAAAAACTTCACCACAAGGTGCGGTTGATGGGGAACTTTAGCATGTCTTGTTATTCGGGTCATTTATACAAAGGTCAAGATCACTGTTAACTTCAATATTTCATGGCGATGACTTCTTTATTTACACTGTCCCGTTTAATTGGGATGACAATAGGTTAAGTGTGAGGTTTGGTGCATCCTAGAACCTGGTTTAGACCCCCCAGTGGCCTTTTTGGCCACTGACCGTTCCAAGGTGGAAGCCCTATTGTAAACCCTTTTGTGTTTTTATGTCGTTTGCATATTTTATTACTTTTGCTTCTCGTTTGTCTGTTTGCGTGTTTGTTTTCGTGTTTAGTGGTTGACTGTCGTCATTGAATGCAACTTTCCCTGTCTGATATTTATATCTTTCTTCACATTATCTTGATGGAGTTTAGTAAAACCTCATCAACATGTGCGGCTCATTGAAAGGAAGCACTGTATTCGGATCGTTTGGTCAAAGGTCAGGGTCGCTGTTAATATAAATGGAAAACTATTGTTTTTCCTCATTAAGTTTACTTTCCCTTGAGGGCTTTCTTGTGAAATTTTGCAGGATTGATGATTATCCATAATGCATTGTGCAGTGTGCAGTTTTAACATAGGTGATAACACCTATGGGAGGTGGGTACACCTATACTAAAAGTCTTGTAATTCGCTGAATTTGCTTGTTTTTACTGAGTTCTTCCTTCAGTTGAAATGTTGGAAATAATTTATACGCTTAACCTCAGCTTCATCTGGCCGAATCAAAGGCCATGCTTTAAGAGTTAAGTTCAGCGACTAGAATGGAAGGTTATAATGATGTAAATATACAGTTTATGCTGTAGTTTATTTGAAGTAAAATATGTTTAACCTAATTTTAAATTAGACTTGGCCAATTATGTTTGTGTACGTTCTGTTTGTGCTTTTGGGAACATCTCTGTAGGTAAGGAAGCATGGTTTTTTTTCGAGAAAAGAGATCCGGGTTCGTGTCCTGGCGGGGAACCTGGCACACTTACCGAGCTGTACAAACTTTGTCCCCGGACAACCACAACCTTAAAATAAATACATTTTATAAAATTGTTTATAACATATTGATTAAACTGGTGTTACAAAAAACTATTTCATATATACGTGCGTAACAATAACAGAAATAGTGTTACCCTTATTGTGAAATATTGAAATGTTAGTTGCTGTACATATGTATAATATATCCAAACTGGTGTTCTGAAATCAGACAAACCCAAAAGAAGGAAGACACACCTGATCACTTGAACTAATGCTTTTAATATAATTATCTCTTCATTGCTTTATTAAAGTAGGCTGACCATTAACGGCAAACACAGATTTTGCCATCTCCCCAAATTTGGATTTGTCTCTTGATTGATCATTGATTGGTAAAATTCTTGTTAATATGTCATGCTAAAATTGATAATACCCACCTTTCAATGGCTTTCAAGCATGTCTGTACTCTCCATGGTATAATACATGTATTATAGCTTTTCTTGTTAAGAGTTTTAGAAGGTGCTATCATGCTGTCCCACGATGTTGTCCAATCATCGCACAAGAGAAAGGTGAAAAGTCGTGTCTGACTGAAGAGGGCTCAAACACTAAGCATGAAGTGAGTTGTAATACTAAAGGATCGTATCCTTTTCTGAAAATTTTTCTGAATAATGTTGTAATATGGTCAGGAAACACGTCAGACCCCTTTTCGAGGTTTATAGATCACATCTATATAAATATAAAAATGGATATAAAAGTCGAACAGGAAATGTTGCTTTCACAGAAGAGTCAACCAAAATCACGCATTAACGAAGATTGCGATATTCCTAGTCGCAGAAGTGTTTTTAGGGTTGTGTTGTAAATATTCCGTAGGTTATCGTTGTTGCGATATAACTTTGAGAAAGATGTACCTAGTTTGTGATAACGAAAGTCAGCCATAATGAAACTCAATATTTACAGAAATGTTCTATGCAGTCTGAAATAGTTTGCATCATTTAAACTCAATAACATCCCTAATGGCACTCAGCATTTACAGAAATCATACTCGCAAAGAGAGTGAAATAAATGGTAATGCGCATAACTATACCATTTAACGTCCTTCTTCCATATATACAAAGAGAAAAATGTTTTTATTCAAACCACAATACACGAACGCAATGACACTGAATCCGCACTGTACCACACAATAAACCAAATCAACAAAATAAATATTCAAGATACAGGATAATATACAGCACAAAGAGTGATGAAGACATGGTTAAGACATGGAATGGTCAGAAGGCAATGCAACCCTCGTTAGCTTAAATAGGTTTTAGATGTACACAACCACGTTATTATCCAGACAAGTAGAAGCTGGAATAGAACTGAAGATGTACAGTAATTCTGTCTGTAGGGATTGTCAGCAGATATGATTCGCACAGTTTAAAGCTCTTCTGGTGCATACCAACAGTAGTGGAAAGTATCATTTACATGTATGTTTCGCATCATGTATAGCTTTCCTGGCGCATGTATGGAACGCCAATGCTGCCTTCTGATGGTACTGGTCCGTATGTTCTGTGCATTTACCAAGTTGTTCTGTGTTAACTACATTTTGTCCTGTAGAAACATCATTTTGTTCTGTACATTTGTCATTATGTTATGTGCATTTACTAACTCGTTCTGTATTAACGACATTTTGTTGTGTGCATACATCATTTCGTTCTGTGCATTTGTCATTATGTTATGTACTAACGACATTTTGTTGTGTGCATACATCATTTCGTTCTGTGCATTTGTCATTATGTTATGTGCATTTAATAACTCGTTCTGTACTAACGACATTTTGTTGTGTGCATACATCATTTCGTTGTGTGCATTTGTCATTATGTTATGTACTAACGACATTTTGTTGTGTGCATACATCATTTCGTTCTGTGCATTTGTCATTATGTTATGTGCAGTTACTAACTCGTTCTGTACTAACGACATTTTGTTGTGTGCATACATCATTTCGTTCTGTGCATTTGTCATTGTGTTATGTACTAACGACATTTTTGTTGTGTGCATACATCATTTCGTTCTGTGCATTTGTCATTATGTTATGTGCATTTACTAACTCGTTCTGTACTAACGACATTTTGTTGTGTGCATACATCATTTCGTTCTGTGCATTTGTCATTATGTTATGTACTAACGACATTTTGTTGTGTGCATACATCATTTCGTTCTGTGCATTTGTCATTATGTTATGTACTAACGACATTTTGTTGTGTGCATACATCATTTTAATATCTACGTTTTATGCCTTGAATCGCATACGTGTAAATAATTCAGGAACGATAATTCGTATATTAAGCTTGTCAATTATTCAGTAACGATAATCCAGTAAACTACTACTACGTTGTCTGTCCTTGAATCTCATACGTGTAAATAATTCAGGAACGATAATTTGTATATAAGGCGTGTCAATAATTCAGGAACGATAATCGTTAGTGACACGTATAATAGAAGTGACAATGGGAAACGTATCTACTGCTACGTTGTCTGTACTTGAATCGTATACGTGTAAATAATTCAGGAACGATAATTCGTATATTAGGCGTGTCAATAATTCAGGAACGATAATCGTTAGTGACACGTATAATAGAAGTGAGAATGGGAAACTTATCTACTACTATGTTGTCTGTACTTGAATCGCATACGTGTAAATAATTCAGGAACGATAATCATTAAAAAAACACGTAAGATATGATACATTTTCTTTCTTTAATTACTGACAAGCACATTAATATATGTTTAATATATCACAATGACAATGTCTAATATAAGAACGTTTAAGATACAGTTTCTTGACCATTTGGGAAAGAACACTTACAAACATATATATAATATAACCAATACATTACAAAAATTAAACTTTATACGACTTTATATAAAATTGGCAAAAAATATGAACTCATAACAGTATAATGTAAATATTACGGGCGTGATAACCGCTATCGACCTACTCTTACGGTTGTGCTATTATTACATACGTGTCAATAGACACTCCTTTTTTTCGCACCGGTGTACCGTATGACGACCCCCGGTGTTACCCCTTTCGTTGCCCAGTGTAATGTATCCGAACATAAAAACGATGTTTGCACATAACGAAATGATGTATGCACAAGACAAAATGGCGTCAGAACGGAACCACTTAGTAAATGCACACAACGACTTATCAAATGTACATCACAACTTACAAAATGTACAGAACGAGTTAGTAAATGAACATAACATAATGACAAATGCACAGAACGAAATGATGTATGCACACAACAAAATGTCGTTAGTACATAACATAATGACAAATGCACAGAACGAAATGATGTATGCACACAACAAAATGTCGTTAGTAGAGAACGAGTTAGTAAATGCACATAACATAATGACAAATGCACAGAACGAAATGATGTATGCACACAACAAAATGTCGTTAGTACATAACATAATGACAAATGCACAGAACGAAATGATGTATGCACACAACAAAATGTCGTTAGTACAGAACGAGTTAGTAAATGCACATAACATAATGACAAATGCACAGAACAAAATGATGTATGCACACAACAAAATGTCGTTAGTACATAACATAATGACAAATGCACAGAACGAAATGATGTATGCACACAACAAAATGTCGTTAGTACAGAACGAGTTAGTAACTGCACATAACAAAATGACAAATGCACAGAACGAAATGATGTATGCACACAACAAAATGTCGTTAGTACAGAACGAGTTAGTAACTGCACATAACATAATGACAAATGCACAGAACGAAATGATGTATGCACACAACAAAATGTCGTTAGTACATAACATAATGACAAATGCACACAACGAAATGATGTATGCACACAACAAAATGTCGTTAGTACATAACATAATGACAAATGCACAGAACGAAATGATGTATGCACACAACAAAATGTCGTTAGTACAGAACGAGTTAGTAAATGCACATAACATAATGACAAATGCACAGAACGAAATGATGTATGCACACAACAAAATGTCGTTAGTACATAACATAATGACAAATGCACACAACGAAATGATGTATGCACACAACAAAATGTCGTTAGTACATAACATAATGACAAATGCACAGAACGAAATGATGTATGCACACAACAAAATGTCGTTAGTACATAATGATAAATGCACAGAACGAAATGATGTATGCACACAACAAAATGTCGTTAGTACAGAACGAGTTAGTAAATGCACATAACATAATGACAAATGCACAGAACGAAATGATGTATGCACACAACAAAATGTCGTTAGTACATAACATAATGACAAATGCACAGAACGAAATGATGTATGGACACAACAAAATGTCGTTAGTACAGAACGAGTTAGTAAATGCACATAACATAATGACAAATGTACAGAACAAAATGATGTTTCTACAGGACAAAATGTAGTTAACACAGAACAACTTGGTAAATGCACAGAACATACGGACCAGTACCATCAGAAGGCAGCATTGGCGTTCCATACGCATGACAGCAGTAGACTAACATACGATCTACAGACATCTGCTCAACAGAGATGGCGCATACAATCATTATTCATTCTGACAGATGTCAACAGCAATGGTACTTAATATTTACAGAAATCGTTGGAGCAGCAATAGAGCTCCTTATTTACAACTTTATTGCGTGGTGTACTAGCCTATGAACCCTTACTCGGTTTGTGGTTTGCAACTGATTTTACATTTGAAATTGTTTTTACATTTAAACATTTTGCCTTAGACATCATGTGTTTAAAGAGGACAAATAGACTGGTACTCAGTACATAATATTAGGCTTCTCGTATCCCAAATTACACTTAAAATTGTAGGGTTATCATGCCATATACCCGCAGTAATGCTGCTCTGTATTTAAATGCATTGTCAGTAGGCATGATCAGCATTAATGGCTCTCAACATTTACAGAAATCATGCCCGACAAAAAGTTAGCGTGTTTACCATCTCTAAAGTCAGATGCCAACTGTAATGGAATAAATCATTCGCGAAAATCTTGCCAGAAGAGAGAGGTCACATAATTTACTGACGGTTTTCATATTTGTGTGCGACATTGTCGGATACCATGCCGTAAAAAAGGGTTCCCATCGCCAACAGTATTCCTAGTGGTGCGCAATATTTACGATGTTCATGTCATGCGAGCCGGAATCATTTGCATCATTTGCAGCAAACCCTACTAAATGTCAATAGTAATGTTACTCAACATATACAGATATTTTAAGGAAATGGTTCTACACATAAACACCAATCATTCCGGGGAGATGGAAGCAGTCAACGACAGTTTTACAGCATGAACTGAAACGTCTCTTTATATCATTTCCGAGTGAATGATTGTCATTAAGTGTGTTTTGTTATATTACTCCAGAGGTGCACTAACAGCATACAGAACGGATGTTATTCTTTAACACTCGTTTTTAGTCTTCGTATTATCGGTAGTCTCAATAGAATGAATGGTTCTTTCAGCAGTCATCAATCACGCTAGCGTATATTAAATAGAGGATCTTAAACTCGTTCCCATTTCATATAAGATTTATGAAACGAGTTGTGAATTATTTTAATTTTAACGAGCCTTTTGGCGAGTTAAAATTAAAAATAATTCATAACGAGTTTCATAAATCTTATATGGAATGGGAACTCGTTTAAGATCCTCTATTTAATATACGCGCTAGCGTGAATGGAATGGGAACGAGTTTAAGATCCTTTTTATCACATAACATTGCCATCAAATTAGTAAAAAAATAATTCAGATGGACATAGAACCGCCACGACGTCAGACACATTTTAGCGCCAAAACGTCATAAATATGTGACGTCGTAACGTCGCGTCTCACACATAACGTTGCCTATAAAAGAGTTAGTGTTTTACCTCTTTACAAAACAGCAGTTTACGCCAACTTTTTAACAAACCAACAACAATGTTTTGTATAACGTGCGTTATTTGTATAAGCTGTCACAAATAATAAGTTTATGACTCAGATCTGGGTGAATTTGTAATAAATAAAATAGTTTCAGTTAATAAACTTGCGTAGTGTTACACGTTATACTCAACCAATCAAAATCGTTCCAGGTTGTATTACACGTCTGTCATACAATAGAATATTAAATGGGTGTTCGACACTGCTAACAAGGGACGTTATGCGATAAAATTACATCTGCCACTGCTGATGGTATTTTCAGCAATCTTTATGTTTTGTTTATACACTCAGTATTTTAAAAACGCAACATTTTTGATTTTCGATTATTCGTTTCGTTTTTTGTTCAAATCAAGATTGTATTTATGTCAGTATACATGTCTCTTTGTCCTGAAGGTTAACATATGACGATAAATAGTGCATACGATCTGCTCTGCTTTCAGATAAAACACATTTTGCACGGGGACTTCAAGTCCACCTCTAGACATTCAAAACATACCAAGTTTTGCGTTTTCAAATGCACTGAGTATACATGTTTGCCTGAGATTACTAGTATATTAGTATTTTTCAGCACATTTGCTGTAGTGAATGTTTACAGTACTCTTTATAAATTCGTCTACTATATGTATTTTAAACTTACTAACGCAAGACAGCACGGATGGTACTTTTATCGCTCATTCAAGCATGTATATAAACGATAATATTTAAAGAATGTCTCTCACAAACCTAAGAAGGGGAAATAAATCGGTTTTCTTACGAAAGCTAAACAAGCAAAATAATGGGTCAATCCTATTGGTCAACAATCCTGCTAGCAAGTAATAGTCGCCTTTCTTTAGACAATACGTATTGCGTCGTTCAGCAATCCTTCTAGCGTGTTTATTAACGTTACGATTGACATCACATGTAACTGTCTCAGCAATACTTCTAGCATGTATATTAAAGTTAAACCCGACTGCATTAACGATGTTTTCAGTTATTGCTCTAACATGTTCATTAAACTTATTTACTTACTGCATGGATGGTATTTTTAGCAATCAAGCTAGAGTATATATCATATCCCCTGACGACATTATTGCTGTCTTTGACATTCTCTTTAGCATGCAGTTTAACATTATCCCTGCCATTGAGGGCATTTTAGCTAAACACCTAGCATGGATTTGAAGGTAACGCATGGCAGCAGGGATACTATGTTCAGCTATCCTGCTAGCATTTATATTTAGTAGGTATAAAGTCGAACAGGAAATGTAGCTTTCACAGAACACAGTCAACCAAAACGTGCATTCAACACTTACACTGATGAATAAAATCAGACATTAAAGGGTTAACTACGCATGCCAGCACGAACACTGTTTTCAGCAATCACCTCTGCTAGCATGGATGTAAAGCCTACATATGACCTCACATATATTATTTTCAGCAATCCCGACGATATTTATTACCATGACTCATGGATATTGTGTTCTATAACTCTTCAAGCATTATACTGACATTAGTCTGGGCAGCACTGATGTTATTTTCCCGTAAACTTTCTGGATAATGTTTTCAGCTATCGCATACAAGATAAATGAATAATAACTATAGCATGTATATATCGATATATGTTCACTATTACTGACAGACAGGATAATATTTCAGCAATGTTTTACCAGGAATACCAACACTACCTCCAAAAGAACGTATGGTATGTTCGGCAATAGTTCTATCTATACGACACGTATTAAAGTGACTGCTGATAGCACGGATATTAATTTAGCAATCATTCTAGCACAATATTAACGTGACTGCTGATAGCACGGATATTAATTTAGCAATCATTCTAGCACAATATTAACGTGACTGCTGATAGCACGGATATTAATTTAGCAATCATTCTAGCACAATATTAACGTGACTGCTGATAGCACGGATATTAATTTAGAAATCATTCTAGCACAATATTAACGTGACTGCTGACAGCACGGATATTAATTTAGCAATCATTCTAGCACAATATTAACGTGACTGCTGATAGCACGGATATCAATTTAGCAATCATTCTAGCACAATATTAACGTGACTGCCGATAGCACGGATATTAATTTAGCAATCATTCTAGCACAATATTAACGTGACTGCTGATAGCACGGATATTAATTTAGAAATCATTCTAGCACAATATTAAACTGACTGCTGACAGCACGGACTTTTAATTTAGCAATCATTCTAGCACAATATTAACGTGACTGCTGATAGCACGGATATCAATTTAGCAATCATTCTAGCACAATATTAACGTGACTGCCGATAGCACGGATATTAATTTAGCAATCATTCTAGCACAATATTAACGTGACTGCCGATAGCACGGATATTACTTTAGCAATCATTCTAGCACAATATTAACGTGACTGCTGACAGCACGGATATTAATTTAGCAATCATTCTAGCACAATATTAACGTGACTGCTGATAGCACGGATATTAATTTAGCAATCATTCTAGCACAATATTAACGTGACTGCTGATAGCACGGATATTAATTTAGCAATCATTCTAGCACAATATTAACGTGACTGTTGACAGCACCGACTTTTAATTTAGCAATCATTCTAGCACAATATTAACGTGACTGCTGATAGCACGGATATTAATTTAGCAATCATTCTAGCACAATATTAACGTGACTGCTGACAGCACCGACTTTTAATTTAGCAATCATTGTAGCACAATATTAACGTGACTGGTGATAGCACGGATATTAATTTAGCAATCATTCTAGCACAAAATTAACGTGACTGCTGATAGCACGGATATTAATTTAGCAATCATTCTAGCACAATATTACCGTGACTGCTGACAGCACCGACTTTTAATTTAGCAATCATTGTAGCACAATATTAACCTGACTGCTGACAGCACGGACTTTTAATTAAGAAATCATTCTAGCACAATATTAACGTGACTGCCGATATCACGGATATTAATTTAGCAATCATTCTAGCACAATATTAACGTGACTATCTGACTGCTGATAGCACGGATATTAATTTAGCAATCATTCTAGCACGGTACTAACTTGACTACTGATAGAACGGATATTAATTTAGCAATCATTCTAGCACAATATTAACGTGACTGCTGTTAGCACGGATATTAATTTAGCAATCATTCTAGCACAATATTAACGTGACTGCCGATAGCACGGATATTAATTTAGCAATCATTCTAGCACAATATTAACGTGACTGCTGATAGCACGGATATTAATTTAGCAATCATTCTAGCACAATATTAACGTGACTGCTGATAGCACGGATATTAATTTAGCAATCATTCTAGCACAATATTAACGTGACTGCCGATAGCACGGATATTAATTTAGCAATCATTCTAGCACAATATTAACGTGACTGCTGATAGCACGGATATTAATTTAGCAATCCTTCTAGCACAATATTAACGTGACTGCTGACAGCACGGATATTAATTTAGCAATCATTCTAGCAAAACATTAACGTGACTGCTGATAGCACGGATATTAATTTAGCAATCATTCTAGCATGATAATATTAACGTGACTGCTGACACATGGGTAGTATGGTAGCTTCGAATGCCCGTTATACGATAATTCACGTGCTACCCTATTACAGGAACTGAATCTACTGCGCCCTGTTTCCTTGAATAATGTACTATTTGGCGACTTAAGCTTTTCATACGATGTGAATTCAAATATATTTAAAGCGGTCCAGAAATTTATATTGTCTAGTCAACGGTTGTAGGTTATATAGGGAGACGTTTATGCAACATGTATGTTTACACATTAGTACCATTTTGTTAATTCTGAGAAAAACAATGACATTTTCACAGGTTATCACAAATAAATTTGACCTTTTACTGACCAAATGTTTGTTTTATTTTGAGGGCAAATTATAAAGTTATAGAATCAGTCTCAGAACTTTCTGACTGCCCCTCGTATTATCATTACTTCTGACAGAACAACATTAATGGTGGTTATAGGAGCCATTTTACAAGTATTGCACATTAAGACTGGCAGCAGGCGTTGGTACTTTCAACACTCTTTCTAACAGCTATATTACCACGAATGGTAATTTAGCAACCATTTTAACATGCATTGTAACATTAACACTGGCACCTGATGTCGGTACTTTCAAAAATGTCTAACAGTTATATTACCATTACTCCTGACAGCACGAGTGGTACTTTGGCAACCACTCTAAGATGTATTTTAACATTAAGACTGGCAGCAGGTGTTGGTACGTTCAGCAATCTTACCCCCATTACTCCTGATAGCACGAATGGTACTTTAGCAACCATTTTAAGATGTATTTTAACCTTACGACTGGCGGCACGCTTTGGCACCTTCAGCAATCTTACCCCATTACTCCTGACAGCACGAATGGTGCTTTAGCAACCATATAACATTACGCCTGGCGGCACGCTTTGGTACCTTCAGCAATCTAACCCCATTACTCCTGACAGCACGAATGATGCCTTAGCAACCATTTAACATTACGCCTGGCGGCACGCTTTGGTGCCTTCCGCAATCAAACCCCATTACTCCTGACAGCACGAATGGTACTTTCGCAACCATTTTAACATGTATTATAACATTAAGTCTGGCAGCAGCATAACTTTTCATGCAAAAACAGCGAACATGTTTGAAATTAACTATACAGGCGCCGATTTCACCAACATACTTAAGTATATACTTAGCTACTTAAAAACTTAAATTTAAGTTTACCTCCTAAGTTTTCTTAAGTGAGGAAAACATGTTTCACCAAACCAATTTACTTAAGTAAAAACTTAAATTTAGCTTAGTTATCAAGTGGACACTTAATTTATGTTGGTGAAACACATTTCTGCTAAGTTTTACTTAGTGACTTAATTAAGTATTTTCTTAAGTATTTAAGTAAAACTTAAGGAATTGTTGGTGAAATCGGCGCCAGATAGATTAAAACAATTGTACAATAGTATGGATCAATGGAAAAGGCGTAAACTATGAACAATAGGAAACATCACTGTTTTAAAATCTATTATTATTCCAAAATTAACGTACCTTTTTTCAACAATTCCAAATCCACCAGAGTACATACTAAAAGAACTAAATCAAAAATGTTTTCAATTTACTTGGAATTCAAAAAGAGATAAAGTCAAAAGGAGAGAAATGATAAAACAATATGAAGATGGTGATTTGAAAATAATAGATATACGAATATACTTAACCTCCATTAAAGCATCATGGGTAAAAAGAATAATAGACCCAAATAATAACGGAGCGTGGAAAATATTCTACATGAAAGAACTCGAACGCTATGGTGGGAATTTAATGTTCGATGGGTAAAAAGAATAATAGACCCAAATAATAACGGAGCGTGGAAAATATTCTACATGAAAGAACTCGAACGCTATGGTGGGAATTTAATGTTCGACTGTAATATAAATGTAACAGATATTGTGAGCTTTAAATTTACAAACACATTTTTAAATGACAGTTTGAAGTCGTGGTGTACTGCTAATTTTACAAAAAGCCCAAAACATATAAATGAACAAATATTGTGGAACAATAGCAATATAAAACACAGTGGTAGACCCTTATTGGATACAGAAACAGATTGTATGCATCCATGATATATATAATACAACTGATAGAAAACTAAAAACATTTAATTCAATCCAAAATGATTTTGACATACCTGCAACAAAATTATTAAATTATCACCAACTTATATCTTCAATACCAAAGCAATGGTTGCATGAACTCAACGTAGAAAATGTCAACATACTAAAACAAAAAACGTTATGCGAATGCATTATGGGAAAGCCTTCAAACTCAGTTAATAGATAGCTCACCAAAGTTCAAATAGATAATTTAAAAGATGACATAAAATCGAAATCCCAGATTAAGTGGGAAAATATATTTTCACATGCTGCTATGAATTGGAGGTACATTTATAGAAACATATTCAGATGTAGTAAAGATAATAATTTACAAATGTTTCAGTACAATTTTATATATAGGAATATTGCCACAAATAATTTTTTATATAAATGCCAACTTTCCGTTTCAAGCATTTGCACATTCTGTAATATAGAAATCGAGACTTTAGACCAATTTGGGAATGTATGTGGACGCAACATTTCTGGGATGAATGCCGTTTATGGATGGAGAGAACAGACATGATTACCGAATTAAATAAATATAATATTTACTTTGGAGAACGAGATAACATATTCACTTACATAACCATGTTGGGTAAACAATTCATATATAAATGTAAATATAAAGATGCGATACCGAAATTTGAAGCGTTCTTAAGAAAATTGAACAATAGGATTAACATAGAAAAGTACACTGCCCTTAAACATGATACTCTTAATTTTGAAGAAACTTGGAGAAAACTATTAACAACACGTGGGCTGGCCAACGATGCTCTCTAGCAAACTCATTATATATTATCTTACACTATTCCCTTCTAATACTACCTTTGTTTCCTTTCCTTCCTATTACACCTCTTAACATATAGTCATACAATATATTTATTATGATATAAACAGTGTTATGCAATTTCACTGTTATGTGCTGTTTAAATTTGTGTAGTAATTGTTTGTTAATGTAACATTGCATGCAAAAAAAAAACAATAAAAAAAATAAATAAAAAAAGACTGGCAGCAGGTGTTGGTACGTTCAGAAATCTTTCGAGCCATTATAGTTATTACCATTACTCCTGAAAGCCGGAATATTGTTTTAAGCAATGATTTTTACATGGATTGTAACATCATGACTGACATCATCATCATCGGCTGTTTTTTTCCAGAAATATATAACCTTAATAGTAATAGCACGTATGGAATTCCATTATTCCTATTACATAGTATGCCACACACAATTTACAAAAAACAATTCTCCCAGCATGAAAGGTTCTATAATTTAGACCATAACCACTCCTACAGTATTCTATGTTTGCTTTAAAAGGTTCTTATTTCATATGCATTAGTTTCCTTGAAATTTCACCGATCAGTCACTATCTATTCACTTGTTGGTAGAAATAACCGAACGTGCTTATTATGTCCATAATTGGTAAAGAAGCTTTGACTATCCAGATATTTTGCTGCAATAAATGCATAGAAGCTGAACTATTTTCATCCACCGGGACGTGTTTTGACTGATTATAGCTGACGGTTGTCTGATGAAACTGTATCAAATATGAGAAATAGTAATAGGGGTCGCATTAATTCTCCGAGAGAGAATATTAGGAAGGCAGACACGTATGTGATTTATGAATGTAATTAAGGGAAAGTGTTGTTGAAACACCAAATCTTTATTCTGTATTCTTCAAGCCTTGTCAAAATCTCATCAAGCGCATTTCAGTATTGATTCAAACATGTAGAACGACACCGTTATGCTCACGAATCAAGTTGTTTACGTCGAAATAAATTTATTCTCACAGACGTTTTATCCTTTACAGTGGTTGCATAGATTCTGATGAGTCAAGGTCTATGACGTCTGTGCAATTACTGAGGCTGACCAATGGTAATGGAAAAGAACTTTCCGTTATTTCCCCAGTTTGACATTTATGTCGATTTTACTTCGTCTGCAGAATTTCAGGATGTGTTACAAGCCGAGAAGCAATATTGAAAGGAAGCAGACGAATGATAAATTATAAGCATTATAAGAGTATACGAATCATTCGGTTATTGCAAATGAAATTGCCAAACTTTTTTTCAATTTGTTTGAAGAGTTTCGCACAAATATCAATAGACTATGACGTCATCAATAGACTTATTGTGCATATATCTATATATTAGATATATAGAAACACGTTTATATCGAACACGTATATGATGGCGGTTTTAAATGTTCTCCCTTAAACAACTTCTTATTTAACTCACTTTTATAAAACGTTATGAAAAGATAATGTAAATAAAGGGGAATGTTATACATGTATTTAAATCACCATGATACACGTTTGCAAGAGCTCAGTTGCCAGGTATTTGGCATATTTGGTCGAACATTCCAATGAGCTAAGTAACAACAGATATGGTAATAACATGTCTGTCTGTCTGTCTGTCTGTCTGTCTGTCTGGGTCGATTTTAACGTTTTTACAGGCGGTTATATAGCGACGGTGGCGACTTGTAGCTGCGATATTAATTAATACTCAACTGGTAGCCCTATTGTCAACCAATTTTGTGTTTGTGACGTCATTTGTCTTTATTCCTTATTTAACATTGCCATTTATTTATGTTTGTCGTTTAGCGTGTTTTTGGGTTTACTGTGTTATGTGAAAGCCGCATTTCCTGTTCGACCTTTGTACTTATTTTTGTAATACTGCTACAATGAAGTAGTAGTTCGTAGATACCCCATCAAGACATACTGACACCGCGCCGACTATTGACACCGCGCAGACTATTCCTTGAAATAACTTTTGTATGTTAAATGTTAATCACGGAAACTAGTATTACCTTTGTATTGAAGCGTTTGGTATGACCCGGTTGGGGATTGAACCCACAATCTACCGCAGAACCAGACGCTCTGCTATAGTGTCACAGCCGTGGATCGAGAGAAAGCAATTAGTTTAGGATAACTCTCATTGAATGAATTAATGCAGTAGTCATTATTACCATTTAGCATATTAGAAGGCTTTTCATCCCAAGTAAACAGGACAGTGAAAATTAATTTTGAGACGATTTTAATATATATTTTTTTATATAGCGATATAATGAATTATTTGACCTTCTGGATGTATTCACTTTATCATAGCCATTTAAGTTTTACATAGTCCATTCTCCATGTCAGTTACATGCTTCGTTCAGTATATAAATTACATTAGCACACGTGATGCAGAGTAGGCGCTTTCGTTTTATAACTCTATGTAAAACCATATGACCATATGTATGAACTTTTTTTTATGCAAACTTTATTATCCACGTCAGGATATTTCTTCACGAACAATGTAAACGTCCAAACTGAGCAGTTTCGGTGTAATACAAATATTACTTTTTTGTGATTTTCCTACATTCTCTGTCACAGGATTTTTTCGTACGTTGGCTCTGATTTATCAGGACAATAGAATGCGTTATGCAAATTATCAATGTCATTTGCCTAAAGGTTTTTTAGAATAAGAAATATAAATTGCTGACCTCCGAGGCGGAGTAATTATTACCCCGGGGGCATCATTTGTACAATATTGATGATCCTGTAAATGAGAATATACGTATGGTTCAGTAGTTGTTGAGCAGAGTCTATGTAGGGTGTTCCCTATATATCTTTATATACAAAGATATATATATCCCGCGACGGGACATTTGTTTTCATCCAGAGATTTTTACAAAAAAATTCTCCACATCAATGAGCCGCATCATGAAAAATCTAAGTTTCCCATTATTTGTGTTACTATACTTAAAAGGAAATATAAAAAGATTGGACAGGGAAAGTAGCAAGGCAGCATCAATAGGCAATATAAGTAAAACACAAATATGCTCGTGTAATTATAATACAAAATACAATAGCCTAGAAAGCTACAATGAAGGTACTAAAAGTTCTCCAGTCATGTTTTGTTTCATGAACATGTTTAAGTTTATTTAAATCGAATACACAACAATAGATATTTACAATTAACACATAACACTATCTGTGAAAAGCGAGAATAAGATTTTATTTGATGACGTAGAAAACGTTGAACAGGTAATTTAATCCACAGGTAAATATATTTATCAATTATCTGGCAACAGTTGTGCAGTTATACAATTCAGATTTTCCTCATTTTCCCGTGCAGTGGGAAAAGTAGTATCTACGTCATGCAAATAATACTTATTTTACAACCAAATTAGTAGCGGTTTTAAATATATGTTTCTCTCCGGGGCTGTCAATAAATGTACATATGGCGTTTAGGAGTTAAATGTGTTAATTGATAATACTACAAAAAAGGTGGCCATTCATCTTTAAATGGCTCGGTACATCTGGGAATACAAAAGGAAACTGAAGATCAAATTGCTAAGGTCGTATTGTTAATATGATTCTAGTTTTCTACGTCGGGTGAGGGTACTTACCATCTCGTCATTTTGTAAGTCACTTCTACTATCAGATTTGGTAGTGTCAATGTTGATCTCTAACGCATCAAATACAGCGTGACAGCAGTAAATTCAGGGGGAAAACGATCTTACCGCGTCTTTAAATACTAAAATCTAATTGATCGACAGGCTCTGCAACTTCCTTGTACATCTTGTAATGCATTGATTAAAATATATCTTTTTCACAAATCTTAAATTGCTTTTGAGACGCTAACCCCGACCAACGTTTGATTCACTAAATCACAAGCAATTACACATAAACAACATACTGGTAAGTAGATTAAATCTCCTGTTCTACACTTGCCTTTGTCTAAAGATGCTTGAGTATAAACATTGAACCGCTTCCTCATTAACCTACATCAACTCAAATGATCAGATGAAATTGAGAAACTTCTAGATATAAACAATTTCTTGTCTCATTCAGGACACTTATGACTCAAAATCTGCTTCAAGGTTTCATAAAATATCTCAACTAGACCATTACACATTGAACTGTACGGTCGTACATTTATCATTTATAGTACATACTTACCACAGTTATAGTCAAGCATATATGATCAGCATTTCGCGAGGAAGCCTGACACGACAGTAACAAAGATAATAATGTTCTTAAACTGTACCGGTCGTGACGTCAACGTCATGACGTCGATTTCCGCGAACGTCTCAATGACGTTGACGTTCGATTAACATGGGTTAAATTTCGGTGTTTGCCTTAAAAAGTGTGCTCGATGCAATAAATCAGTTATTGGTTTGTTACTGACCCCCTACAGAAATATGTGAGGTCAGTCAGATATATAGGCGGATTTGACCACCTACAGAAATATGTGGGGTCAGTCAGATATATAGAAGGATCTCGACTATTGCCTCGCCCCCTATAAATCTTATTAACCCCAGATATTTCAGCTGGGGTCAGTAACAAACCCAATAACTAATATTGTAGTTGTTGTTTTTTCTGCGCGTGTTTGTGGTTGATGGTGGTCCTTGAATGCTACATTTTCTGTTAACGAGAGTAATGAATGTCCTATTCGCTTGTATGTCTTCGGTTTAAGAGTTTCTACAGCATGGCTTTCTTCATGATACTTTTGGTAAGCAAAGTAAATATAAAAGTCGAACATTAAATGTAGCATTGAAGGATCACAGCCAACTAAAAACACGCACATAAACAAGCAACAATTACAGATATGAATAAAAGGCAAGATATGCCATCCCAAACGTAAAAGGTTTGACAGTAGGGTTACCGCCTTGGAACGGTCAGTGGCAAACAAAAGGCCACTGGGTATTTTTTCTACTTCTGGTGAGGGTACTTATATCAAAAAAACACATACATTCACTTTTCAAAACTAATTTTCACTCAGCAAGTTTAGTTCACTTGCGATTAAGGTGTTTGATGTGTGTGACCTTTTTCATTTGCTTTATTTTCTGTTTATGGTCTTTCACGTCTGGTTAACACTTGCTAGATCTTCAGGATATATTTGATAAGCAAGTTTACTTCACTTGCGTATAAGGTGGTTGTTGAGCTTGGACCTTTTTCATCAGCTTTATTTTCCCTATAGTCTTTCACGTTTTCTGATAAAGTGTTGGTGATAACGGTTGAGTCCTAGTTTGTCACTTATTTGTATCATTTTCCATTTTCACAAACTGTTGACATGCTTCGTCTAATGTGTAATCATTCCGGAGTTGTTCAGTGTTTCGTTTTTTAGGGGTGTGTCCTGATGATTAAATAGTATCATGGGTTTCATGCCATCCCATCCTATTCAGTGTATAAATATGTCTGAGTTACACGTCTGTGTTCCTGAGTATTTATCTCATGCGGGTATAGCATGTATGGTTATTTGAAAGCGAGAGAATTTAGTAAGAATTTACCACGTGTTGTACCTTGTAGTATTTAGTGTTTTATAAAGTACTTACTAGGACGACCAGGTCGGATGTATACAGTCTGGAGAGCGTATATGATTATTTTGAGCGACTTCAGTATGAATATAGATATAAAAAACGAAAAGGAAAAGACGACAGTCAACCACAAACACACACAGAAACAAAGAACAGATTTAAAGATGAATAAAAGGCCAAATAAGACATCACAAACAAGCTCGGGTAGGTGTGCTTACCGCGGCCTTTTTTCCCACTGACTGTTCTGTGGTAGCACTGTTTTCAACCCTTTTATGTTCGTGATATCATATCTTGCCTTTTATCATGTTTATTCTTCTTTGCAATTATTATTTGTTTCTATCCTTTTGGTTGGCTGTGGCACTTTGTAGGAACCCCATTTGTTACAACGTCGCTATCTGCTGTAGCCGTCCGTAAAAGTTACAATGTGTGTTAAAAATGTTACAATAAACGATATATGTTACAATCTTACCGCACATGTTACAAAATGAAATGTAGTTGTGATAAAAGTTACAACGTCTACTCTATCTGTTACAATATTTTTACTTGTAACAAAAGTTACAACACCTTGTCGTAAATGTTACACAGGCATTGGCATCATTTCCGAAGCTTTGGAAAGTGTTGGATTTTGCTACTACACTATATTAGTGTATTGAGATAATTGCAACAACCTTACCTTGTCGTAAATGTTACACTGACATTGGCATCATTTCCGAAGCTTGTAAACAGTATTTAAATGTGCTATTAAAGTATTTTTTTTATAAATTTTAGTAGTGTGTTTCACACATTTCTGTACGTACGAGTGTTTTCCATAGGCGGTTTCAAGGAAGAGGCGTATTAGGCGTACGCTTTTATAAGTTACTTTACCGAAGAACTCGTCACCATGGCACTTTTTAAATTATGTAACAAATGGGGTTCCTACAGTCGTCAACGTCAACCCGACCCAAAATATTAATAGCATATACTAAGGTAACTTACATTTTTATACTGTTAAAACCCTTATTTAAAAGTTATTATAAAAATTTAACATTTCATTGAATCATGTTACGAACATGAGCATTTCTGCATCTTTCTGGATCGTATGTCCCCGCATTGGTGAAGATGACGTCAAGCACGTCAAAATACCGCACATATCGGCGTCTTGTTTGGTGGACTAAAGCATGTATATGCAGATAACATTTTGAAATCCTAAAACAGTGGCGGATCCATGATTTCATATAAGGGGTAGGGATCTCATTTCAGATCTCTGAGGTGGGGTTGGGATGGGGTGGGGTGGGAGATCAACCCGCTACCTTATAAAAGTTTAACCTCATATTTATGCATTATATTGCAAAATAACAATTTTTTGGCCGCCGATACGCCTATGTAAAAGGACACACGCATCTGATTTTTAAAGGAACCGGGCTGATTACGTTACCATGGCGACGATTTCTCGAGCACTTTTTAAAATTATGTAAAAGTATGTTTGAATCCTATATCCAACACGTATATCTATATTACTTGATTTTTTTTTGCTGAATTCAAACAAAAGTAATAGATTTAGAAACTCTTTCCGAGAACTCTTTATCGCCTCTCGTATTATGCTTTGTGTCTATGCATGCATGTGCATATAGACAATGCATGTGTATGTGCATGTTTATCTGAATAGCGTAAATCAACAAATAATGTTGTTGCAATTACCTAAATACACTTATAAATATTATAAATTAAATTTATATAGTGTAGTTGCAAAATCCAACACCTCCAAAGCTTCGGAAATGATGCCAATGCCAGTGTAACATTTACGACAAGGTGTTTTAACTTTGCCAATGCCAGTGTAACATTTACGACAAGGTGTTGTAACTTTGCCAATGCCAGTGTAACATTTACGACAAGGTGTTGTAACTTTGCCAATGCCAGTGTAACATTTACGACAAGGTGTTGTAACTTTGGTTACAAGTAAAAAATATTGTAACAGTAGACGTTGTAACTTTTATCACAACTACATTTTATATAACATTTGCGGTAAGATTGTAACAGACAGCTTTTAGTGTAACTTTTACGGACGGCTTGTAACTTTTAGCGACGTTGAAATAAATGGGGTTCCTACACATTGAATTCTACATTTCCGGTTCGACTTTTATATCTACTTGTATTTTGAAGTCTATTAGTTTTTTTATGAAGTAAATATAGATATAAAAATCGAACAGGAAAAGTAGCATTCAAGGACGACATTCAACCCCAAACACACACAGAAACAAAGAACAATTTTAAAGATGAATAAAAGGCCAAACAATACATCACAAACACAAAAGGGTCGACATTAGAGCTACCGCCTTGGAACGGTCAGAGGCAAAATAGTCCGCTGGGTGTTTAACCCAGCTTCTAGACACCTACCCTACTGTCATCCCATTAAAACGAGACAGTGTAAATAAAAGATCCCCGCCATGAACTAAGTTGTATGTTTCAGTCTGGAGAGGGACACATTTGCTCCCATTCCGTTTTGGGCATGTTGAAATTGTGTCCATATAATATAAAAGTGTTTGCTTTGTGCGGCAAGTTCTATGGGGTTTAGCTTAATTTAAAAGAGATATGTGTATCTTATTATTGTGTATTGAAGTATGTTCAGATGATGAGTGGTTTGCAGCCTGAACTATCGACTGTTATCCAAATTTTACAAAGTATGTGGGATAATCTATGATTTCTCGTGCTTTTATTGAATCTTGGTCTGCAATAAATACGATATTTGATCTATTCTGTATACTATATGGGGTGTAAAAAAAGTCATGATCACATAACTCATTGTCTATCTGTTGGTCTGTTGGGGCTTTAGCCAGAATTCGGTCCCTATCTGCTTTTGTTGAGATTACCACATGTTTGAAGATGAATTATTTTGCCTACCATTGACCTGCAATTAATGAACAACACTTTAAATGACCATAACCTTTTATTTATTTTTTGCTTCGATGTATTTTGGTTGGTTTGAATATCTAGATATTGTGATGAAGTATTTCGTTGTAAAATATAACGTCGCTAAATCCTCTATAAATAAGAAAATGTGTTGTAGTTTATTGCTTGAAAATAAATAAGCAGTTGCATAGTTTGCGTTCACATTTTAATGGAAAACGTTGCCTTTCTCCTCAAAATTGAAATTGTAAGGCATAAAATACAAATAAAATGGTACTGTTTAGACGCGAATAACACGTTTTATTACATGGAGAAGTGAATAAACGCAAACATTTGCATTGCGTGAGTTAATTTTCGCACTTTCCTATGAAATTTAATTATGTTATTAACGATAACGTTATTCTAGCTACTATATTAGATCAATCACTTCACGTAATAATAGCAATGTAGTTGCACGACGCCGATCTTTAAGTAAATGTACGTATATAACATAAGGTATTATAGAGCTTAACATTCCTACAAGAGTTCGTTTAGTACTGATTTGCGGCTGTGAAATGTCTCCCCGTGCTACGAAGCAGTAGTGTCATTTTTACTGGTCCTTTGGAATCAACGAGCCAAATATAGGTGTCTTTGAAGTAGAATACCGCTTAAGTCGGTGCTAGGGGTGTGAAATGTGTTGCTTTTTTACATTACCTCTCATGAACAGACTCAGTAAAACCGAGTCTGCTATTTTATAAGTCCCCTACCGGTCCGGACTGGAGTGGACTTTAGGTTTACCCCCCATCAGTCAGTGGGTCAGTCCGTCAGTCAGTCAGTTTGTTTTGTCCGGGCTGTAACTTTGTCATGCATCGTGGGATTTTGAAATAACTTGGCACAAATGTTAACCATAATGAGACGGCGTGTCGCGCGCAAGATACAGGTCCGTAGCTCAAAGTTCAAGGTCACAATTGGAGGTTAAAGGTCAGTCTGTTTTTTTGTCCGGGCTGTAACTTTGTCATTCATTGTGGGATTTTGAAATAACTTGGCACACATGTTAACCATAATGAGACGGTGTGTCGCGCGCAAGATCCAGGTCCGGAGCACAAAGGTCAAGGTCACAGTTGGAGGTTAAAGGTCAGTCTGTTTTTTTGTCCGGGCTGTAACTTTGTCATGCATTGTGGGATTTGGAAATAACTTGGCACACATGTTAACAATAATGAGACGGCGTGTCGCGCGCAAGATCCAGGTCCGTAGCTTAAAGGTCAAGGTCACAGTTGGAGGTTAAAGATCAGTCTTTTTTTTGTCCGGACTGTAACTTTGTCATGCATTGTGGGATTTTGAAATAACTTGGCACAAATGTTAACCATAATGAGACGGCATGTCAAGTGCAAGATTCAGGTCCGTAGCTCAAAGGTCCAGGTCACAGTTGGAGTTTAAAGGTCATAAATATGCTTGTCCGGGCTGTAACTTTGTCATGCATCGTGGGATTTTGAAATAACTTGGCACAAATATTCACCACAATGAGACGGCGTGTCCCACGCAAGACTCAGGTCCGTATCTCTAAGGTCAAGGTCACACTTGGAGAACACAGGAACACATATTTTACAGCTAAACATGGTAAGGTATTCAACATTCCTTGCATGATCATGCACATGGCTACATTCAACCTTTCAACCTTTCACATAATACTTCAGAATTAACAAACTGGCTAATAACAACTTTATTTCTTTGACATTTTTGCAATTATTGTGTTGACAAAACAGTAACCTTTAACAGCAGTTTGACATTTGTGCAATTATTGTGTTGACAAAACAGTAACCTTCGATAACTGTGCAGCTTCTGAATTGTTAATTTTGCACAAGACCCGGTAGGGGACTATGGCCGTCCCTCGAACTGCTTCTTATTCTCTTGGTTGTGTTTGTTGGTTGTAAAGGATCTCCCTTATCAGTATTTATTTGGAAGGCAGGATGTTCTGATGTTTGACAGAAAGAAACTTATCAACTAAAAAAAATGGTTTGCATTGTGTAAGCATGAATACAATAAAATATGCATTGAATTTGTTGAATTGTCACCATTAATAAAATATGCATTGACTTTAAATTGTCTTTGAATTATCTGTTTATTGATAAATATGCAATATAGTTGAAAGTTTAACATTGATTAAATATACAATGCCACTGATTAATATGCGGTGGCTTTGAATTGTCACAATTGATAAAATATATAATAATTTTGAATAGTCAACATTTATTAAATATGCAGTGACTTTAAATAGTCATCCTTGGTATTATAGACATGACTTTAGAACCGGTTTAAACCCCCAGTGGCCTACTTTGCCACTGACCGTTCCAAGACGGTAGCCCTATTGTCAACCCTTTTGTGTTTGTGATGTCGTTTGCATTTAATATAACTTTTGCCTTCTTGTTTGTCTGTTTGCGTGTTTGTTTCTGTGTTTTGTGATTGACTGTCCTCCTTGAATGCTACTTTCCCTGTCCGATCTTTTTATATTTCTTTGACTTGTCGCAATTGATAGGATATGCAGTGATTGTGAATTGTCACCATTCATTAAGAAGACAGTGAATTTGATTTTTCGCAACTTGTAACTTATACATTGACTTTGAATTGTCAACATTCATAAAACAGTAAGTTGACATTGAATTGTCGCAATTAATAATATGTGCAATGACTTTGAATTGTCAACCATTGACATAATGTTCATTAACGTTGCCGTGTCGCCGTTGTAAAAAATATGCATTGACTTTGAATGGTCAATATTAACTAACTATGTAGTCACTATGTATTTTTTTCTGTTTACAAACTATGGCATGACTTTCAATTAGCTATGCATTTATGGGCCTACATGTATGACATTTTGTATGAAATGAGTATATACCTGCTTCTTTATTTGTTTTACTTATTGATGAGAGTCAGCAGTACTAGTAGTGTTTGCATTTCAAAACAATAATAACAGAGCAGTTTAGTTTGGTTGTGTACGCACTTCCACTATTATATTACAATATAAAAACACAAACGTATGGATGCCTAAAATAATAAATCTTGCACTCTTTATTATATGTTCAGACTGATATAATTTGAAATACAAAGTATAAACAATTGTATTCGTGTGAAAGTGTAAAAAGACTGCCCGATATGCCATCAATGGCTTCACTTTACATCACCATTTATTAGTTATAAGGTCTCACTTTACCTCAAAAGACTCCATTGCAGACGCAAACATTTTATTGGACATCCTAGCAGTCGTCATTGTCTCGCATTATCTCGCATAAATCACGTTACCTCGCGTAACCTTAGTGTGCGTGGTCCGGTCCTGAGTTCAAAGATCAATTATAGACAATCGATATTTCCAATTAACTGATACACATCTATCTGTCATGATTACTGTCATAAAATCATTCAAAGTTCATTGTTTATAGTGTTTGTATTGCCGCTTTAAATCAGCATCTGCCGGTATAGGACAAACTGTCTTAGTGATGTTGCATATTTATGGATTTTGTTAACGATATTCACATGGACACATTGACACATTCTATAAACAGGGGATGAAATTGGTGTTGACAGTATTAACTTTTCGGTGAAGTGTATTATTACGAAAACATGTATCGGTTTGGGGTGAAAACCAAGCTAAGAACTTGTTCATAAAGATCGGATAAACATGGCACGATACATATGGTATCTACAATACAGGCACGCATATTTATATCCGCGTTTTTCGACGGTAAAAGGGATATACTATGGTCGGTCGAGGGTTGATATTTAGCACAGCGGTTGTCGATGACAAGTGGATGACAACAATTTGTTCAAATCCAGGATCTGACCCAATGTTTAGTCAAATTTACCAAAATGTACATTTTAGCCATAGTTTTCAATATGTGTTATTGAATTGTTGCGCATGCTATTGGTAATGATTTAAACATAACTATTAATATGCTTTTGCGATTTTATGCATGGACCCTCTCCTGCACAGGGTAGGGGACTAATGGTCATGTGTGGTCAGCATGCTTGTTTTATACTTCCTTCCTCAGTTGACGGATAGTGTTCATAGTTCACACAGTGGTTGCTGTAAGAAGAAAGGTGTAGACAACTCATAAAGAGAGAATCAAGAATAAATAATTTACAAATGTATTAACAACAAAGAAGAATATATATTGTTATACAAATAAATAATAATGGAAAAAGTAGAAATATTAAAGTCTTCAAGTATTCAAATACAGATTTGCGTTTACAGAGTCTTATAATTAAGTATTAAATAATTATACGGGCAAAGCCCAACTATAGGTTACACGTATGTACACTTAGGTACACGTATGTAAACGAATAAACATGGTAAACTCACTAACACAACTTATTTTCATAATGCCTCCAGCTTCAATTTCATCTCCAATGTAATGGCGGAAATAAAGTCCCAAAAAAAAGCTGTAAACGAAAGTCGTGAAAACAATACAGACGAGCAAAGCTCGACAAACGAGCCACTGTACTTAGCGCAAAAGCGCGAAGCCCCGAAATTAAAAAAAGCAACACAGTTACATTACCCCTAAGGTGCGCGCAGCGAAGTTCCAAATTATTCATTTTTACGACAATATGTCGGCCATTTTGATAGTCACCGCGTTCTTCATGTCCGGAGTTTACCTCGTCCGGCCTGCTTCAGATTGTTTTTGTACACCCCACGGCACACGGATTCTGACCCTTTAACTGTCATCAATAAGCATATTTTCAAGTTACTTAAATGTTAATTTCTTACTTTTAACTTGTGAGAAGCAGCATGTGACGTCAAGAAGTGTAACTGGTGCATCATCAACTGACGTTAAACATGACGTCATGCAACATAATTTGTAAACATGACGTCATGTGCGTGAAAATGGGCTAGTGTTCGAGGCGCTTGTTTCAGCCAAAGATTTTTTGGACTTTTCAGAAGAAAATCATCTAGACTAGTATCTAAATAATTTATATTTATCAGTGAAACAGACATTTTTAGTAGTAAATAAAAATACCATACTTTTCAAAATTGGTTGAGAAATAAAAATTTCATGAGCGACAGATGTTTTTGACGGGGCATTTTCAATGCAAAATTCTGCTGCATGAAAATATTGAAAAACTTTATTTTTTAAAATTTGTATCCAAATATGTTATTAAATTGTTGGATATTGGTAAGTAAAGACACCCTGAAAGTTTTAGAGCAAAATATGAAGGATTACTGAAACTATTTGAAATTTCATCATTTTCTGCTCCCCCACCAAACAAGAAAATTACATGGGAAAAGCCCCATCAAAAATCTATTTGGGCTGTAAAATATTCATTTCTCAACCGATTTTCAAACTAAGGTATTTCTATTTACCACTAAAAAACAGTTCTAATGATATATAATTAATGTACATATTATTTAAATTGCTCAGGCTACTGCATAAAAACGTTTGGTTGAAACAAGCGCCTCGAACAATAATTAGTTTTGCACTATTTGCAAGTAAAAGTTTAATAGGCAAATGCATGATACGGTCTGGCAATGGAGAAGGGATGGGGTATTTTCAGATGAATCTGTGACATTGAACTTAGCGTCTCCGTGGTCGAATGGTTAACGACGTTGCGTTGTAAACCTTCACCTCTCACCCCTGCGGGTTCGAATCCCACTGGGAGCTCGACTTGTAAGTGAGGAAGTGTCGATTCTTACGGATGGCGGGAGGTGTACAGTACTGGTTCTACCCAGGAAAAGTGGGTGGTCTGCCTCCACCACAAAAAGAAATCGCCCGTCATATATGACCTTACATGTGTTGAAAATGTTGTAAAACACCATACAAACAAAACTTATCTTTACTTAAAATATGTCTTACTGTATTTTAACATAAAAACAAACCCGGAAGACAATCCCCCGTATTGAGTTTCGCGCGAAGCGAAGCCCCGATATGGCAGTCATATTTTGGTAAACTTCGCGAAGCGAAGTCCAGAGCCATGAGTCGTCCCTTTCTTCAATTTCTTCGTTGACCTTAGTTGACTTTTTTTTAAAGAGAACTGCATGTTACAAAATAATATGAAATAGGCACTATCTAGGCTATATAACGGGCAAAGCACTTCGATATAAAGTACATTTTGTACAGTTAAATTAAGGTCTTAAATATATACCTGTCCCAGTTTTAAGGGTGATGACTAACTCTAATTTTTAAATTTGATCACATCATAATATTAATTACTATTGTCGGATTAATTAGATTTGTTTCATTCTCAAAAATAGGTGTCGGCTGCGTTTTAAAGGAGTCGGTCGGGTCACAGTAAACACAGGCATTAGTTTATTTGGCCTAACGTTGTTTTTTTTTATATTTTGGGAACATAGCCCATACCGTCAGATTTGGGAATTACAGCGCAAATTTTCCATAAAATTGGGAAACAAAACAATAAAACATTCATTTCATAATTGTATCTTTCATACAGTTTACAGTAAAACATGATCAACAGCTGCATTTAAAAGCATTTCATACTCAATAGTTGTCAAGCTTTAGATATTTTTCTGTGTGTTTTTCTTTTCCTTCTTTCAGTTGGGAATTTTTGTCTCAAAATTGAAAAAAAACAAGATATGTTTTGGCAATGGGAATATGGCCCAATATCGGCTATAAAAACAGTCTAAAACAAACGCTGCTTAAGTATTTTAAATGTCAATCTCGTGTTAGATAGTTCCAGTACTGTAGACAATCTCAATGAATCATTATATAGAAACGTGTGCAGATCAATGTTCTAAATTTTGGACCGAGTGAAATCATGCAGCAACATGGTATTTTGTTAATACTCTCGCATTTTATAGAATACCAGATTGATTTATTATTTTTATTTTTGTGGGGAGAGAGGGGTGAGGATGGTGGAGGAAGTATGAGGACACGTAATCATCATCTTCATTAACTCTATTTCTGAGTATATATAGATTATTTTCCCCCATTGACTCTTACTCATATATGTACACTTATGGGGCGATTCTTCCAAATATGGCGCGAATACACCTGACGCGATAACGTAGTGGGGGCGATTCTTCCAACATCCGAGCTGGGTGGGGATGGTGGAGGGAGTATGGGGAGATTTCTACTTCTGTGTGGTTACTTGGCAACATCCGCTAAGCAGACATCTATTACCAAGGTGTAGGTTGAGTGTATGTGCAACATCGAAAGTCTTCGCCGGTGATTTAAAATATAACATGTATTTACACTATACATAAGAGTCAAGGACGACTTAGAACATACCACAATGGTGGAATGCACTACTTGGAAAGCATCCACTGATGGTACGGCGTCTGCTTAACTTGAATCCACCCTTAAGTCCATGTAAGTGTATATTTGCTTGGCATTAACAGCCATCAAAATACTTAAGATGTTTTTACTAATTTTAAAGGTAGTAGTAGGTAGGTAGTGAGGGAGGTGGGGTGGATGGGGGTGGTGGTGGGGGCGGGTGGGTGGGTGCGGGAGTGGGAAAGTGTTTTTTTCTGTTAAGCTGTTATTGGCGAAATTTCTTTTTGTGTTATCTGTTATTGAGAATATTTATTTAATCTTTATTACCTGTTATCATCAAATTTTTCCCCCACCCCGCACCACACACACATCTCCCCCTCCCTCCCTCCTTCTCACACACAATTAATTATATCGAAGTACTTTGCCCGTTATCTAGGCAGTGCCTATTTCATATTATTATATAACTTATAAATAGACGCGTTTTCATTGGCTAAAAAGTAATTTTTTAGAAAAAATATCTAGCGATATTGACCTGTTTTTTTCTGATATTGACCAGTTTTATAAAACTGTCCCGAGATGTGATATTATTGAAAAAATCTATTGTTTAATTGTTATAAACTGTCAAATTCAAATTGAGGGTTATATAATAAAACAGTTATGGACTTTTCAGCTGTTATACATGATGTTGATATGTACCAAAAAATCATTATTGACCTCGGCTATCGCCTCGGTCAATAATGATTTTTTTGGTGCATATCACATCATGTATAACAGCTGAAAAGTCCATAATTGTATATTATGTATCGGTTTCAATCAGACTGAATATATACTAGTTAAACCCTACAATGTCAGCTAATTCAATTCCGGTACAGTTCTCACATGTTCGGTACCAACTTTTATCTCACTAGGAACCCTTCCGGTCACTCGATGCTTCCTCTAAGACCACTTCCGGTAACGTAGGTAATCCAATGCCAATACGCTCACTTCCGGCGAGGAGTTCAATCCGGGAATCCAACTTCCGGTAACGTAACCCGCTCGGCGGTGATTTATTAGACAGTATGTATTGCCTAGCGCCGTAATTACCCTCGTGATTACTTGTGGCCAAGTCGCCCAGATAGTGACAAAAACTGCGGCTACAGTATCCTATGACTGCGCTCCCACCTATAGACCCTGTAGCACGCTAGCCCATCAACATGCGTTCCCACCTATAGACCCTGTAGCACACTAGCCCACCAACATGCGGTCCCACCTATAGACCCTGTAGCACACTCTCCCATCAACATCGCTTCAATCGTCCCTTCGACTGCACTACCGTCAATACGCCTATAAAACATACTTATGCTCAGTATTACAATATTATCACAATATGTAATCTACTGAACACTATACCTTATAAGGAATGGTATGGTAATCATGATTCAAAATTAATAAAACTGAATAAAACTGAATTCTAAGCGTCTTCACATCAGTATAACTATAAATGTTATCAAAACGTATTACTTAAACGATATTTCCATTGTGAAAAGTATAAGTAATTGTCATATGAACATAAACTATTCAATATAGTAACGACTGATAGATTCCTCCGTAAAAATCCCTTACAGTCGAATGTAAAACTGCCATTATATACATAGAGGATCTTACACGAGTACTCATTCATTATTGAATTTATTAAACGAGTTGTATTTATTAAACGAGTTGGCAAAATGATATAATACGAGGGTCTTGAATTTATTAAACGAGTTGGCAAAATGATATAATGCGTGGCTCTTGCCGAGCATTATATCATTTTTGCTAACGAGTTTAATAAATTTAATAATGAGTGAGAACGAATGTGCGATTCTATTTATGACATTACTTATGTCACATTACGTCAGAAAACGTACATTAAAGTGATGTCCATGACGTCATTAAATTTATGTTATACCACCAGTGGAATATCGGAAATATTGAATGGTGTTATTACACTCCAACACCGCATGTTATGTGATAAAAGTAAATATATGCCATAACTATCGAACTGTTCAAAAATCATTTGATAATACATACTGACGTTCAAAACGTAATGAAAAGAGGAAATATAATTATAAACTAACTAGGTTGTTTTCAAAGTTTCAGGTTCACAGGATTGACTCAGCTCATTTCAACATACTGAATATCTTTAATACTAGATGGATTTGATGAAATAAAAAAACAAAATAAAATGTATTTTTTATCAGTAGAATGAAACTAATGAATATAATTTTCAGATATACGCATCGATATAAAAATTCTATGAACATTCCTATATGCAACTTCTGGGATAAAAGACGCGCCGACCAAAAAAGAAACACCTTAGTACGTGAGAACTCATTTTGTTATTAATTAGTATTATTACTGAGAAAAAACAGTGTAGTATATATGATTTGTTCTTGGGATACACATGGTATGATTTAGCTTCCATTTGAAGAACAGGATAACTAATTACCATACAATGTGTTCAGTATCTAGAGTAAATAGATGTATTGTATATTTAAAAATAATATATATTTGATGCAGATTACATTTAATTTTTGTCACCATCACTTGCTGATGACTATGTTGTTTTTGTTTTAAAGCACTCATTTTGTACTGTTTTCTCTTTTCCCTTGCACTTCTATTCAATTTTAGCAGAAACACAAAGGCACAGAAGGTAGAAACAAAGTCGAATAAGAAATGAAGCGTTCACGGACTTCAATCATCTAACAAGACGCATTCAAAACAACCAACAATTACAATAATAAATTAGAGACTTTTTTGTGTTTTCTGGAATTAAACAACTGTAAAAACTCAAACTTCATCCGGAATGAAATATCAACTGAATGCAGTTGGGGAAAAAATGTGCTTTAAATTCTACGAAGCCAGAGAAAATGCAGATACCATTTATAATTGCATTACTATTATCAGAGGGCATTGTCTGCAACGTATAATTGATGTATGCTAGATAATGGCATGGCTTCTCCGCCATTCCAGAATCCGTGCAAATAATGCAACGTAAGGATTCTCTGTGAACGTCATTACATTATTACTCATGGCTACAAGTAATGAAACTTATTGAACATTGTTGGCGTAATCAGGGGAAGCTAGCTAGCATGACTCTGAGATGTGATGGAAGGCACAACGTATCGAATGAAATCCATGAACTATCGGAATGATGAAGAACCTTTCATTACGTTTTCCCGCCTTATTTCCATTAAGCTAGGTGAAGGCTTATATTAGCAGGATTTTATAACGGATATTTCGACAATAAAACACGTTTAAAAACATGTTTACTGAAAAATGCGATAACCTCTCTAAAATTACGTATTAAAAGTTTTAAGTTTACAATACGCAAACTTTTTAAGCCGATAGTAATGTTTTATTTCTTACGTCCAATCCCTTTTCGCTTCTTGGAGAAGGGGTTGGATGGGTTATGAAAGTTAATACTCGGACCACGTAATGTTTAAACGAGCAAAAATGCTTACAAACATGTGGATCCGTAGTGTGCATGAACATTTTAGTACGTTATCAATGGCCAATTATATGTCCATTCACTTCCAAACTATCTACAGTTGTTCCATTTAAACCATTGATTTACATATATAGTTTATATTACTAGCATATCATCCCTTATTTGTAAATAGTTTTATCTTTATATATTTACATTGATTTTTAATTACTACTTCATTTCTTCATCCTTCATCCGTTTGTGCGCACACTATGACCTATATATGTGTCGACGTGCCGTAAAACACCATTCATTCATTCATTTATTCATTCATTCATTCATTCATTCATTCATTCATTCATTCATTCATTCATTTATTTATTTATTTATTTATTTATTTATTTATTTATTCATTCATATTCATTTATTCATTCATTCCATTTAAAGCTAATTCAAACCTGACAGAATATATCGTTCATGGTAAGTAAATAACCCTTGCGACACGAGTAGTTCCCTGTATACAACCACGAGTAGTTCCCCGTATACAACCACGAGTAGTTACCCGTATACAACCACTCGTATACAACCACGAGTAGTTCCCCGTATACAATCACGAGTAGTTCCCCGTATACAACCACGAGTAGTTCCCGTATACAACCACGAACGAGTAGTTCCCCGTATACAATCACGAGTAGTTCCCCGTATACAACCACGAGTAGTTCCCCGTATACAACCACGAGTAGTTCCCCGTAGAACTACTCCGTATACACCACGAGAAGTTCCCCGTATACAACCACGAGTAGTTCCCCGTATACAACGGCATATTGCTTTGCCATTAAGTACATTGTTATATCGACATACACAATATTCTTCAAATGTCGTCTTTCCTGTTCGAGTGTTATCTACTAATCATGAAGCAGATGTTCGTTCACAGTAAATTATGTATTAAAAGTAAAAAGAAACGCGACACGGGAATTTCCGCTATATATTTTATATACTGCACATTTTCATATATATTCCAAGGAAATCCCAAGATGTTTTGTAAAAAGAAAAGTTGCAATTAGTTAGAGAAAGGACACAACTGTGATGTTGTAGACGTTTTAATCACAGTACACGTTGTAACAAGAAATTCATAAATGTTGAAGTTTCACTTTCAAAAATTGAGCCAGTTCAGTACTGTATTTAACGTAAAGAGTTTGCAAAATGTTGCATCCTGAGTTTGCGCCAAACGCGTACACTGTCAATAATGAAACTTTGCAGGAATACTATTTGCTGTGTTACGTGTTGTTTTAGTCTTTTTCCGAACGTAGCCATGTACCATTCGATTAACAGCATCGTATTGTACATACAATACATAGCGGAAAATCCCGTGTCGCGTTTCTTTTTCCTTTCAGTATATATTTGGATGACATTATAGCCTGCAAGAAATGTCTGGACGTAAAGACGCTTCCAACGTTGATCCGATAAAGAATGACCTAACGCAAGCATGAAGTTGAAAAACTATTAAAAGTCTGGTTGAGTTGAAATAAATCCATATGCTCATGAACGTAACTTGGGAAGCATTCCAATTGAAGATGTTGCTGGTAATGAAGCAAACAGTGAAACAACAAAGACAATATAGCAACCATTACTAAATCACGATAAGGCAAACAGTTACAGAAAATGCATTTAAATAATACAACGCAGCTGAAATCGATGATTGTGCCAGTGACAATATCGTCGCGTTGATCTCAGACTTTTGTAAAAGTTTATAGTTATTACGAGGGACCAAACATATGTTTCTGCAGTTAACTGGCACTTTTGGTGTGTATATGTGTGACAGAGCCTTGCACAGGAAATTGCATCTTTTGATTATTATCTTCTATTATTGTAATTATTTATGAAGGACTGTAACGGGAACGTTTAGAGTGTTTTTTCTGAGGTCACACGCACCTGATACCTCTTTCGTATGCAGAAATGAATTACCGATCCAACAATAGTTTTCTTCCTACGCTCAATGGTCAATTCGCTGAGATATCCTAGTCAAAAGTCACCAAAGTACAATTTCAATCTACTCGTCATACGTCTTGAAATTCGGTGTACATTCCAAAATTATGTTTCTGTTTATTTTCGCAATCTGATCAGCTGATGCAACCGATATATTACTATAGAATCACTTAAGTCGTAAAATCGTCATAATCTGCTGCATGATGACGTAAGTAGTTCAATCGCAGTATCTATTTCTACATGTTATCGTAGTTTTTTTTTCCTTGAGTGAACACAGACGTGTATTGTGTCGCTCTGTAGGTCCATGGAGGTTCGGAGTTCATCCTCCATGCACTTTATTTGTTTTGCAAGTCATAATGTCACTACTACATGGGTAACATCAACTATGGGTAACATCAACTACATGGGTAACATCAAAATATATCATATAGTCTCAAATCTTTATGGAAAGGATGCCTTGCACTCATGTATGTCTGACAACAGGGGATAGTGTACACTGTTATATATTACTCTTTAAGAATTGTGATTTTTTTTTATTTATACATTTATTGAAACGAAAAAGTAACGCAACTCGGGAATTCCCGCTATATATTGAAAGTAAAATATGCTGCTGTTATTCGAATGGTACATGGATACGTAAAAGCTTCCTTTCGGAAAAAAAAGCCTAAAACAGCACATAACACAGCAAATAGTATTCCGGCAAAGTTTCATTATTGACAGAGTACGCGTACAGAGTACACGTTTGGCTCAAGCATGTGAGCAAACTTAGGATGCAAAAGTTTGCAAACTCTTTACGTTAAATACAGTACTGAACTGGCTCAAAGAGGAACTTCAACATTTATGAATTCTTGTTACAAAGTGTACTGTGAATTAAACGTCTGCACAATCACAGTTGTGTCCTTTAACTAACTGCAAATTAAGTGTGCAGTATATACAATATATAGCGTAAATTTCCGAGTTGCCTTTCAGTATATAATAATTATTAACGGATATTACAATGAACAGTTAGTAGCTAAACGGTCGAAGCAGGTATGCTACTGTTCAAACTATCGTTTAAGAACAGAGTTCGTATAAAATTGACCTTTTCAATATATTAACAAACACGGTTTTACGCAAGCGTAAAATAGCTGCCGAGAGAAAATAGCATTATATCTGGGTAGGAACTAGGAACAAAACCGATCAAGTCACGTGTGTTAAAACAATATTGAAAAAAAAATGTTGTCACGAAGATGTAAACATGCCACGACCGTTTTTTCTTACCAGACACTTTCTTCCCAATTTTTACCATCTGTTCTTCCCACCAAACATTTTGAATCAAGGTGGACGACATTGCTTCGTTCTGGTCAAAACTTTGACATGCGTTACATATTGATTACATATATACCTTTGTAGCACGATATGCTAGAAGTAAACATCAGCACCGAAATACAACTGTTCCCATGCTCGTGCGTTAGCGTGCATTGCAATACAGATAAACTGTTCACTGCTACCATGTGTAATTATAAGACTGCGTTATCAAAGTGTAAAACTCAAAGAAATGTTCATTGCTATCTTACCATGTGCAATTAAGAAAACCATATAAGAGTAGCTGCCGTTCCGGCAGGGAATAAACGTTAAAGTAGTTATCCCGCCAACAACAGCCACACTTTTCATAAATGTAAACCGTTTCCAAACCTACTGACGATGAGGTATCAATATTACTTACATATTTTGAGAATTCAAACTATTTAGACACAATATAAACGTTTTTATCATGCAGATATGCAATTTTCTGCCTAATAAAGGGGTGACATATTAAATTTTGCTTTAATTAGGCACTGGCCAATAAAGCAAATCAATGCGGAATCCCTCGGCGTTTATTATACGTAACGTTATCTGACGTCATGCACGTAACTTTGCCTGACGTCATAAAACAAACAAAAAACAACAACATGGCGACGACCTCGATAAGCGTACCATTCTGAGAAATAGGTAATAATAGTAATTCATACAGAAAATATGGATAATCTACATGATAAATAGAATATTATGTCAGTGCCTTTTACTATCAAGTTTATTAGGCTCGGCACGAAAACGAAGATTGGCTCGGCAGAGCCTCGCCATTCTTCGTTTTCTAAGCCTCGCCTAATAAACTTGATAGTAAAAGGCACTGACATAATATTCTCTATTTAATTAACCACCCAGGCCAAACCCCGAAACTGGAGCGTCGAATTAAGAGTTACCAAAAATAAGTAAAAAAGTCGAACAAGAAATGCAGCTTTCACAGAACAGAGTAAAGCCCAAAACACGCAAAACCACGCAAAAGACAAACATGAATGGCAATGTTAATAAAGAATAAAGACACATGACGTCCATGGTACGGTCAGTGGCAGAAAAGGCCGCTTGGGGTTTAAACCAGGTTCTAGGGTGCACCAAACCTCACGCTAACCCTACTGTCATCCCAGCAAAACGGTACGGTGTAAATAAAGAAATTCCCGGCATGAATTATTCTCTAACCAACAAGGCAGCATTAATAGGTAATGTAAATAAAACACAAAGATGCTCGTGTATATACCAGAAGGTACTCAATGACTTGGCAGAAGCCAGAGCAACAAGAGAATAAACCACTGAGGGCACGACAAGACAAGATTGCAGGCAAACATCAAACTGGGCTTCAGGTAGACGTCATCATAGGGTCCACAGCCTGTCCGGTCATAGAACAATTACAGAGGAAAGCATTGTGGCGAACTGTAATTAGGTCCACCACCAAGCATACTGTGCGTTGCAAAATGATAGGGTCATAACCTCTTTTGATAAACCTTTTAACAAGTTTAACACAGATAGTATGAAAGTGATCATGATCAAGAATCTTATGAAGTTTGTTAATCACATCACCCTAGAAGTCAGGTTGTGATAGTCCTTGTCGCAGAAGAGTCCTTAAATTACTTTTATATCTGGAAAAAAGATCAGGGTTACGATTAATAACATGTTGCAAAGGTTTTACGAAGTTTATGGTAACGTTAAATATAAAAGTGAAACACGTAACGATGGTGTTATTCCCCACTGTGTGAATTTTTCAGATCCATCCATTTCCTTTAATATTTCAGATAGTATTAGACTATATATAGCTTTATCTTATGTGGAGAAAAACGAACATTTACTTTTAAAATAATTTCCTTAAAACAGCTTTTACGAGCTTTATATCATCTGAATTGTTCGCTTATTTGTAAAGTTAGTAAATGTTGATATCGTAGAAAAACAAAATTCTTTGATGACAAAATGATTCTTATTTATTCGCAGCTAATTGATAAATTGCCTACTTCCTCTCAATCCTTACACTTATGAGGTCCATTTTAACAAGTAGTGCGCCCGCGCCCTAATAGGCCTCTTGTTTTATCAAAATACTTCGATAGGCCTTCAGGTCTCAGGCAAATCTATTGTGTATATATAGCGTGGCGGGGATTTCGTTATTTACACTGTCCCGTTTTATTGGGATGAAATAGGGTAAGAGTGAGGTTTGTGCACCCTCGAAACTGATTTAAAACCTCAGCAGCCGTTTTGCCACTGAGCGTTCCAAGGCTGTAGCTCTGTTTCCAACCTATTGTTAGTGATGTCACTGTTCCTTATTAACGTTGTAATTGTTGTTCGTTTTAGTGCGTATTTTGGGTTGAATGTGCTTGCTACATTTCCTCTTAGTGATGAGGATTTGTAACTTTTGCCCGAAGTTTGTTAAAACTCCTATCCAAAGTTGTTTTCACTTCGAAAACGCAACATTTTGTGGCAAAACGCTTTTCACAGACATAACTGGTTTCCGTTATGAACGTAAATCTACAAAGTCGAGTCCCAGCGCTTGCTCAAGACAGCTACCCATTTTTTACGACAACCGTAAATCATAACAAAGTGCGGCCCTGGATTGTTTTGCGAGAAAAATGCGAACATTTTTAATACACTCGAAGCACTCGTTTTTTTAACGCGATTTGATTCGGTATTCAGTGTATTTCATTGATAAAGTATAACATTAACGTATATTGATGTGCATCTTTCCCAAAATGCGTTGCAAAACTTAGCGATATGCTTCTTTTTTCATGTGTCACCGGTTTTCACGATTCCAAAAAGAACTCAACTCGCAAGAAAAAGATAAGACCGTAAATATATTTGTTTAGTTCTGAATATATTTCATTGATGTACATGTACAGGCCTTACACTACTGCATAAATATTCAAAAATAAGACCAAGTGGACTTAAATTTGGGGCAAGTGAGGTTTTGGGCAGGGCAATTGCCCTTTGAAAATACACTTGCCCTGAGGCTGGGAAAATGGATTTAAAAAATATTTCCAAGAACCCTGTTTTGAAACAGTCTATATCTCTGAGAGAGCTTTCTAATTTAAATAAGGCATTAATTTTGCACATAAAAATCATCTCATAACAGATGTAGAATCTCAGAATTTTATAAAAATAATAAAGACGTGACGAATCGTCATTTCAGTCGAACGTTTCGTCCCACTGAAATGGTCATATTACCACTATTGCATTTCCCATAGGCCTATATTATAGCCTTTTGGCCTTCAATCCCTGTTTCTAAATAAGACTGGCTGAAAAAAACACTAACTTTTCTTAAATAACTATCTACACTCAAAAATGATCAGCAAATTGGAAATAATGTAATGCTTTCAGCCTCTAATACTTCACTGAAGGTGTCACCATAGAATGGCAGTAAATAAATTGTACTTTATTTACCTTTTTTTACTTTTTGTAAATATACCCTCAGTACAATTTAATCAATAACATTCATAACTTTCACATGACATCATCAAAATAATTTGACCAATCATTGATCAATAAAATAAAAGACCTCCACATTCTGGTAGGGGGTACCCTCGGTGTTTATCATTGGTGCTCAACTGACTTTAGTCCTTTATGAAACTAGTTTGTAGTGATTATTATATTAAAAGCTTTATTTTTTGTGTACATCTACGTATCTTCTTTTGGTGTTGTCTGATTTTAAAACACCAATGTTGATACATTTAATTTAAATCATGGTCTAATGTTTTCATTTTTCATATAGAGTTTGAGGATAAAAGCCGAGTAAACACCTTTATTTTCACCTACTGAATATCTAAACCTACCGGAAGTTGACCAGATGTGAAAGTTATGAATTGCAAATTTCAATCCAAATATCCTAAATGAACCTGTTTTATGCTGAAAATTTAATATTATGATGTTTTATGGGGATTTGTTATGATTTTGGTAATTTATTCTAATCAGAATCTATCTTACAATCTGACTATATGCCCTTATACACCCTATACTTTTTTCAACCAATTACACGCCCCAAAACAATAATGGTTACTGTATCTGACCTAAAAGCAAATGGTGTTTCAAATTAAATGGCTCCATGTATGATGATGAAAACATAAAATAACATGTAAGGACTAAGGTGTGTCTGTGAGCATTTTAAGTTGTAACGGGCTGTTTGGAATGATATGAAGATGTAGATCCTACTGTAAAAGACTTCCAGACCTTGCAGAGTAAGGCCAACAGGAGATGTGTGACTTATGAAATTAATCAATACTGAGATAGAATCCGTCTTTTTGGAGTGTTTTTCGTTTATGTCTACTGTTTCCTTCGTTACTAATATTTTGTTTAGTTTAAATCCCTTCATTCTGAGGTTAATATTTTGAAAACTAGTCGGACTACCAAAATCTGTGCAGGACTACTTGATTTTGAAAGTTGGTAGTCCTGCGGACTACTTGGGGAAAAAAGTTAGTGTCAAACCCTGGTTCAGGTAGCGTCCAACATTCAACAATAGATTATGTTTCAAGTTTAAGATCTTAATAAACAGTTCGCTTTCTTAAAACCCAACGTAGGATAATTATTGCGCCATAAAGGGTAGTAGTGTGTTGTTTAGTTTAAATATGTTTATTAATTGCACGCAGATGATATGTTAACTGTTGTTGTAGGGGAGATGAACACAGTTTGAATTTGGATTAGACGAGACTGTCACCAAACTATGGCAGTTTTCATGGATGTTGAAGAAGAGTGGGAATTCAGTTCCAAACTCTATAGTGAATGCCCAAAGTAATGCAATGGATGACACCCCTCGAATTAAAAGAAGACAAAGGTTTTCTTTTTTCATGTGTGGGCAAATAACTGTGTTACATAAAAAAGGTGAATTTTAGCTTGGACACTTTCTGTTCAGAATGGCCCAGTAACTTATTCATACATGGCCAAAATAGTAAAATTGTCCTGTGTAATACTTAACTGGTCGTTAACGGGTTGTATTCAATGCTCTTAGATTGATTCTTATATATTTGTGTGTGCTCTTTAATAATTAAACATACATTAACATCGTTTATTTGTGTATGGACTGTAAAGCTGTACAGTAATCCACTCATATAATATTACATTGATATAAAAAAAAATCATATAAAAATCGCACCAAACCTTATTAAAATCAAACAATAGTTAGAGAAAACAACTTGCACCTAAACTGTAACAGACATTGGCCTGTCCTCGTGCCCGTTTGCCCGTCCGTGTCTTTATCGTCAATACATAAACCGTTTGTAAATTAAGAAATAAAGGTTAAACATACATGTACAAGAATATTCATATATAGAACATTATATATGTATGTGTTTATGGCTAATTATATACAAAGCAAAATCAAAGCTATGCAAAATAAACATAAACATACTTTTTCAGCGCTCTTATAACATATGGGAGCGCATAGCTTTCGGTATATTCGGTGAGTGTTACATAAAGCAAATATGTCATATTCGATAGAGGTTTCGTGTATGTTAAGGTTTTACTATGAAACATGCAGAAAATCACGTGTATATCTGTTTGGTTGATGTAAGAATTTGGGTGCCTCCCAGTTCGGTTTAAATATTCGCTCGTTGCAAAATGAAGTTCACCATATATGAACATGTATGCATATGTATGCCAATAAAACAGTATAACATAACACAGAACCATTTATACTAAATTTGGTATGAGGTCCCCCCCCCCTCCCCCCCCCCCCCCCCCCCCCCTATGAACATGTATGCATATGTATGCCAATAAAACAGTATTACATAACACAGAACCATTTATACTAAATTTGGTATGAGGTCCCCCACCCATCCCCCCCCCCCCCCCCACCCCCCACACACACATTTGGGAATGTTCAAAATAATATTCTAAGTATAATGGCGTAATACTCACTTTCAAAGATTAAAATCAAGTGGTTGACATTAATGTACATGCACGCCGTCATGACAACATTTTTGCGACAGGGTTTAAGGTCCTGCTGGGTGTGTTTTTATAGGATTATACCATTTAGAAAGACATCGATCACTTTAAATAGTCAGAAACTGCAAACGAATTCGCCTCAAGACTACTTCCTTTGAAAGTCTAAGTGTTTTCGTGGTCGTTACACCATCCCTTATAGATGAATTATGTACGTTTTTCGTGACGGTATGCAACCATAACGTGTCTTTGGATGTGTATTTAACACTATCAAAGGACATTTTTATCATCGGAAGCGGCTTTGATTCAGACGCCAGACAGAATAATCAATCGATTATATAAACTCAACGTAATCCTTATAACAGACAATTCATCATGCCTTCCGAAAAGAAATAATATTAAATTTAAAATGGTAAATGTTATTTTAACGTTATATTTACTTTGAATGTTTCCATAGTGAACTCTGAAATGATTGGAAATATAATAAGTGTAACTAAAACATCATCCAGTAGTAAATTTAAATAAGACGCAGTCTACCTTAATCCGGAGAGGACGGTAACGTTTGAGGTTTGTCTCCTGTTTGACTTTTATATCTATACTGAAAGGAAAAAGAAACGCAGGGTTCGTATTTCCGCTATATATTGCATATACTGCACACTTAATTCCATATATATTCCAAGGAAATCCCAAGATGTTTTGTAAAAAAAAAAAGTGCAGTTAGTTAGAGAAAGGACACAACTGTGATGTTGTAGACGTTTTAATCACAGTACACGTTGTAACAAGAAATTCATAAATGCTGAAGTTCCTCTTTGAAAAATTGAGCCAGTTCAGTACTGTATTTAATGTTAAGTGATTGCAACATTTAAAGCCTAAGTTTGCTCACCTGCTTGAGCCAAATGCGCATTCTGACGATAATGAAACTTTAAAGGGGTAACCATTGGTGTGTTCAGTGCTGTTTAAACCTTCTTCTAAAAGGACAGGCCTAATGTCGCCCTGTACCATTCGATTAGCAGTAGCATATTAAACATACAATATATAGCGGAAATACGCACCCTGCGTTTCTTTTTCCTTTCAGTATACTTTTGATAAGAACATTATTAAAGGAAAGCAATTCAATGATGAAAGGAAAGCAAGTACATGATAAAAGGAAAGAAATCCCGAAAGTAGAATTCTGCCTTTCTTTGTTGTTTGATACATTCGGCAAGGGTTGAATATGGTGTGTTTGCATATACATGTATGTCCTTTATTCTTGTATGCATATGGGTTAGCTAGGTTATTTGGGTTGGTATAGACATAGCTACATGTAAATACATTTAAAGTAGTATGTATTTAAATAATATGTATCAAATGACGACGTTTAATATGCACGACGTTTTCATTACGTCATTTCCATTTTTCACGTCATGCACGATACAACTATCATCATGTATATATCACACAATTTTAGGCGATAATATACGAGGCAATCGCACGTTGTTGCTTTTAATCGAAATATCATTAGTCAATCCATTTTAAGAGCGAAAATCGATGAAATAAACTTGATAAGAAGGTGTATGTATTTTATGTCATATGTTATTAACACAAATCGTTCAGTTGGTAAAAAGAGGTTTATATGATATGACAACAAAAATCTTGTACTTGGTAAAAAGGAATTCATGTAATATAACCAAAAGAATATTGCACTTTGTAGTGTTTTTGTTATAGGATATCAGGAACTTTGCGCTTGGTAAAAATAGATTTTTGTCATATGATAACAAGAACCTTGCGCTGGGTAAAAGAGTTTTTTGTCATATGATAACAAGAACCTTGCACTTGGTAAAAAGAGTTTTTTTGTCATATGATAACAAAAACCTTGAGCTGGGTAAAAGAGTTTTTGTCATATGATAACAAGAATCTGGCGCTTGATAAAAATAGTTTTTTGTCATATGATAACAAGAATCTTGCGCTGGGTAAAAGAGTTTTTTGTCATATGATAACAAGAACCTTGCGCTTGGTAAAAATAATTTTTTGTCATATGATAAGAAGATCCTTGCGCTGTGTAAAAGAGGTTTTTGTCATATGATAACAAGATCCTTGCGCTGTGTAAAAGAGGTTTTTGTCATAATTATGATAAAAGAAGCTTGCGCTTGGTAAAAATAGTTTTTTGTCATATGATAACAAGAATTTTGCGCTGGGTAAAAGAGGTTTCTGTCATATGATAACAAGAGCCTTGCGCTGGATAAAAACAATGTTTATGTCATATGGTAATAAGAATGTTGCGCTTGTAGAAATGAGGTTTGTATCATATGATTTACGGAAATTTGGAACTTGGTAAGCATAGATTTGAATATATGAACCGACTGCTTGACCATACATTAACATGTAAATGCAAACGTTATGTCCGGTCATTCCCCGATCCTGTAACACAATAGTGCATCAATTGTGTTTACGTATGTAGCATCATTGGTGTCCTTGTGTTTTAGTGTCATTGTCGTCCCCGTGCGTAGCATTTTTGGCGACCAAATATGTAGTCTCTTTGTCGTTCCCGTCTGTAGTTTCACCGACAACTAAGCGTGTAGTCTCATTGGCGCCTCCTTTCTGCATTCTCATTTGCGACCCCGTCGTATTCTCATTTGCGTCTCTGTCTGGATTATCAGTGGTGTCGTCCTCGTCTGTAGTCTCATTGGCGTCTCCGTAATTTGTTGAATTGGCGTCCCTGTCTATAAGTCATACCAGTAATATTGATCTGACTGATTGTAATCACATCAAATTGTTGTCCCCGAATTTTGTAGAATTGGCGTCCCTGGCTATTCGTCATAACAGTAACATTGACCTGACTGCTTGTATTCACATCAAATTGACGTCCCCATCTATCAGTCATAACAGTGCTATTGACCTGCTTGCTTATAATCATCACATCAAATTGTCGCCCCGTATGTTGTAGAATTGGCGTCCCCGTCTATACGTCGTAACAGTAATATTGACCTGCCTGCTTGTAATCACATCAAATTGAAGTCCCCGCATGTTTTAGCAGTAAGGTCCCCGTCTATTCGTCAACAGTAATGTTGACCTGCCTGCTTGTAATCATATCAAATTGACGTTCTCGTATGTTGTAGCATTGCCGTCTCCGTCTATCCGTCATAACAGTAATATTGACCTGCCTGCTTGAATTGACATCAAATTGACGTCCCCGTATGCTGTAGCAGTGACGTCCCCGTATGCTGTAGCAGTGACGTCCCCGTCTATCAATCAAAACAGTAATATGTACCTGCTTGTTTGTAATCACATCTAATTGGCGTCCCCGTATGTTGTAGCATTGGCGTCCTAGTCTATCAACCACAAAAAGGTAGTCTCATATGATAGATATGATAGATACTTTTATTGACTTAAACTATTACCGTTTTTCATCATTACAAATATATGATAATTATAATATACACACACGTGACAGATATTAACATTGCAAATACAACAAAATAATCATTATGTTTATTTTTTTTGTTTCATACATATTTAAACAATCAAAAGCATACACATATTATGGTATGTCAATGATAAACGAGGATGTTCTAAAATAAGATAGCTAGTGTTGTTTTTGTTTTTTAGTCTGTTAAAATGGATGTAGATAGCCATAATACAAGTGCATCGGAAATGAATTTACCCAAACTAAGAATAACCTTTTTGTTTAATGACTGCAACAATTCCACAAATTTAAACATGCTTGGTCTAGTTGTGTAATATTTAGGAATGTATTTGTTTCTAATGTTAGAGTAAGTAATACAGATCAAAATAAAATGGTACTCGTCTTCAATATCATTAGTGTTACAAATTTCGCACACTCTTTCGTTTCTCTCTGTTCTCCCTCGTGAGTCCCTATATGCGTCCTCATCTTTCAAGAAATATCATTTACGTGCCCGTCTGTAGTCGTTTTTGGCATTCATATTTTTCAATAACTGGTTGTTAATGAGGTCAAAAAGCTCGATGTATGTATTTCTACCAAAGTAATGCTAATCTTTAACCCTAGACGTTCGTCCTGTACTATTGCTACGCCAAATGATCTCTTACCATTCGCCTCCGAACAGTTAAGTGATAGTTTATCTGTGACAAATATCTAAAAACCTCTTTGACATTGTCTCAACCTTCACAATATTGTATGGTTCGGAACGTTATTGATGGGCCAAATAAGATTCTCATGTCATTTATATATACGTTGCTTTAACAAATGTTTTTTTGTCGTGAAATCCGTGACGTTTATCCAGTATGTGAGCCTGGTATTGTTCGTTTTTATCGATGCATTTCGCCGTCTCTGTTTTATTCAAGATAACCAGATTATTCCACGATTCTGTCTATTTTCCCCCTTTTCCCCATTGTAAAATATTTGCCAAGAAACGTTTCATTTGCCGTTGCCATGGCGACAAGTGCGTGTTTTCTCTAAGATATCACCGAAAATTGATGGTTTAGTCGAAACTGGAAATAAATCGTTCAATACGTCATTCAAGAGAGAGGAAAGTGCCAAATGGGATAAGATCAACATAGGTTACAGCATTTCTAAATGTTGGATGCTTTTCGAAGCGTTTTTAATAACGATTATGCAGATTCGGCAGATATTCTTTTGACATTCTCGACATGTTAATAATACTAGTGCTTTAACCACTTTATTATAATCTATTGATCGCGAAAGCGTGTTTTTTTTTTTTTTAGATAATCAAGTTATTACACGTTTATTGTTAGAAGTATGCCATAATCTATCTGAAAGTAGTTCCCCACATGGGAAATCAAAAACGGGTTTATAGCTATATATTATTTATAAACGTTAAAATCAGCATTTATTTGGTAAGAGCTTTAATGTGTTTATTTATTTAAGCTGAATCCATACAGTACGTCTTTGCAAAATATTTAAAAGTTATGTTCTTATCTTGTCAAACACACGAGTATGATTTGCCACATTTTTCGTTCCATCCACTTATTCTAAACGTGTGGAATCTAAACTCGTTTCCTCTTCATTATGTAATTGTAATAAAAAGATTCCAAAAACGAAAAAATCATGAGTGGAGATTTTATAAGAAATGACAATATTTAAATGATGAGGTGAGTAAAAACTTGGTAGGTGTGGATTTTCTTCTATACAACAATGCAACTAACCATGCCTGTTGTCAGCATAAATCTGTCGATTTACGAAACGTGCAAAGCGGTGAAATACAGAAATCGTTGAAAACAAAACAAATAAAACTGAACCTGTAAAAAAAATGACTACATTTTCCAGAACGTGCGTATGGTACTTGTGGATTTGTCAATGTCAATACAAGCAATGTAACCTAAACAAAAACACGTTTCGCTAAAATGGTTCCCGTACAGTTTGTAATCTCACGGATGATACAGACAGTCAATGAATCAAGGGAAGAGTCATTCGGAAAAGGCATTAATGTTGTCATTTCCTTACAGGGTAAACTTCTTTTGAGCGAAATTGAGCGAAGGATGAATTCGACTGCATACAATTGCCTTTAATGTTCGCGTGAATTCACGGTTTCCGATGAGAAGTTGACGTATGATTATTTAATGCCCTTATTTTCAAGTGATTCAATTTAAAATCGCAAACTGCGCAAATATCTGATCCTAATCCTAATGGTGGAGTTGTTCAAACGCGTATATACATTATTGAAGACTGAACAAGGATTAATTCAAAAGCAGGCACTCTATTTTTTTCTTCTTTCTTCTTTTACACAGTTACGCATTAAATCTCTAAAATAACCTCGTTTGTTTTATAACAGAATAGAACAGAAGATATACTTTATTGACTTGTACATCATCATTCAAATGAACATAAATATATAAACATGTTAATGTTCACGTGATAATAACACATACATACACGCGCGAACACACACACACACACGCACGGACAGCATCTGTGAATAAGTGAATAAGTAAAATAACCAATTTCTCGAGTTACTTGTTGCATTATAAACTCGACTGATTACGTTTTGGGATTACTGACTAAAGACAAGGTAAAGACAAGGTGAATTGTTTTACATCGTCGTCGGTCATCAGTAAGCATATTGTTGTTATAACGATCCCGTTTGTATTGTTTTCACAAAATTTGAGTTGAAGGTTTTCCCCGTTCTTCGAATAAGTAGTGTAATTTTTAACTGGTCCTTTGGGATCTTCGACATGACCGAGCCCATAACCGTAGGCGGTGAAGTCATCGACATGACCCAGCCCAGTACGGTAGGCGGTGAAGTCATCGACATGACCTAGCCCAGTACGGTAGGCGGTGAAGTAGAATATTGATAACGCCGTTGCTAGGGGGCGTGAGAGGTGTTTCTGCTTTCTATATTACTTTAAAGTTTCATGAACAGACTCAATAAAACTGAATCTGCTACTATATTCTCTTGATTGTGTTTGTAAATTCCAGTTGATCTTCATTTTCAGTATTTAGTATCGATTATTCAGTTATCAGCTTTTGTTTTCCGTACTACGCGTTCCGTCAAATTGGCAACACCTTTGTTTATACTGAGTCATATGTCATATAATAATGTATATTTGCCGATTAAAAGTATATCATATTTTATGGATTCTTAAAACACCCAAGAAAGAAAGAAAACCATTGAACACGTGATGAATGAATAAATAAAAAAATAAATAAATAAATAAAATAAATAAATAAATAAATAAATAAATAAATAAATAAATAAATAAATAAATCAATAAATCAATCAATCAATCAATCAATCAATAAATCAATAAATAATAAATAAATAATAAATCAACAATAAATCAGTAAGAAAATAAATAAAATGAATGAATGAACAAATAAAATAAATAAATAAATAAATAAATAAATAAATAAATAGATAAATAAATAAATAAATAAATAAATAAATAAATAAATAAATAAATTAAAACTAAATAAATGAATGAATGAATGAATGAATGAATGAATGAATGAATGAATGAATGAATGAATGCATGAATGAATGAATAGTAACTACATATATATGAGGAACAGCTGTATAGACGGTTAATATTTCTTAAGAACGTGTGTTTGTTTGAATGGTGTTTTATGTCATTTTATCACATGTTAGGCCATATATGAAGGTCTATTTTTCTGTGGTAGAGACAGACCACCACATTTTCCCTGGGTAGAACTCTTAATACCTCCCGCCATCCGTAAGAATCGAAACGTTCTCACTGGATATGTCGATCTCCCAGTGAGTTTGAACCCGTAGCGGTGAGAGGCGAGAAAGTTTTAGTCGCGGCGTCTTTACTACGGGTGATGAACACAGTAAACCTCTACACAGTGTTGACGGACTTGATTTACCGTCATCCTTCCAGGAGGACACAGATCATAACTATACTTGATTTACCGTCATCCTTCCAGCAGGACACAGATCATAACTATACTTGATTTACTATGGAAAGCCTCGGCTGCCTTCTGTTGGCCTTTTGCATTTTGTGCAGTACGCTTTGTAAGTCGTTTTGTGCATTTTCTAAGTTGTTATGTGCATTTTCTATGTTGTGATGTGCATTTCGTAAGTTGTTATGTGCATTTCGTAAGCTGTTATGTGCATTTTCTAAGTTGTCCTGTGCATTTTCTAAGTTGTTATGTGCATTTAGTAAGTTGTTATGTGCATTTAGTAAGTCGTTATGTGCATTTAGTAAGTTGTTATGTGCATTTAGTAAGTTGTTATGTGCATTTTATATGTTGTCATGTGCATTTTCTAAGTTGTCCTGTGCATTTTCTAAGTTGTTATGTGCAATTTGCAAGTCGTCTTGTGCATTTTCTAAGTTGTTATGTGCATTTTCTAAGTTGTGATTTTCGTAAGTTGTTATGTGCATTTTCTAAGTTGTCCTGTGCATTCGTAAGTTGTTATGTGCATTTTTGAAGTTGTTATGTTCATTTTCGAAGTTGTCCTGTGCATTTCGTAAGTTGTTAAGTGCATTTTGTAAGTTGTTATGTGCATTTTCTAAGTTGTCCTGTGCATTTCGTAAGTTGTTATGTGCATTTTGTAAGTTCTTATGTGCATTTTCTAAGTTGTCCTGTGCATTTCCTAAGTTGTTATGTGCATTTCGTAAGTTGTGATGTGCATTTCGTAAGTTGTCCTGTGCATTTCGTAAGTTGTTATGTGCATTTTGTAAGTTGTTATGTGCATTTTCTAAGTTGTCTTGTGCATTTCCTAAGTTGTTATGTGCATTTCCTAAGTTGTGATGTACATTGTTTAGGTTGTTCTGTGCATTGTTTAAGTTGTCATGTGCATATTCTAAGTTGGTATGTGCATTTTCTAAGTTGTTCTGTGCATTTTTTAAGTTGTTATGTGCTTTTCGTAAGTTGCTATGTGCATATTCTAAGTTGTCTTGTGCATTTTCTAAGTTGTCCTGTGCATTTCGTAAGTTGTTATGTGCATTTTCTAAGTTGTTATGTGCATTTTCTAAGTTGTCTTGTGCATTTCCTAAGTTGTTATGTGCATTTTGTAAGTTGTGATGTGCATTTTTTAAGTTGTGATGTGCATTGTTTAAGTTGTTCTGTGCATTGTTTAAGTTGTCATGTGCATATTCTAAGTTGTTATGTGCATTTTCTAAGTTGTTATGTGCGTTTCGTAAGTTGTTATGTACATTTATTAAGTTGTTAAGTGCATTTCGTAAGTTGTCTTGTGTAAACTACAAGTCGTCGTTAAGTAGACTTTTTATCGGACTAGGTTTTGAAGGAAACACCGGTAGAAATGGCGGCTCCAGGAGCGAACGCTTTGCTCTGCCTACTTTAACAAAATTGGGCTAGGTACATTATACAATAAATTCTTAGAACAGAAAATTGATTTCAAAACGTGTAAGGGATTGTCTGACGTGGAGTTAATAAATCTTGGTCTGAAAACAATAGATCGGGTCACAGGTGGCAGTATCAGGAGGTGTGGTACAGGTGGCCGTGGGTACGGAAGATAAGGGGCGGGACGGGAGACAAGGGTGGGGGTCGGAAGACAAGAGGACGGGAGTCTGGAGAGAAAGGGGCGTGAGGTTTTTAAAATAGGAAGTTTGTAAAAAAATGTGAAGAATTATCATAGTTTGAGAGTCGTTTTGGGTAAAACAGTCTATATCCTATCAAAATCCTTAATTGACTATTATCTTGTCTGCCGTACACGTTCTGCCTCCACGATAGATACGTTTATGGATTTCGTCCCTTGTTTATCAGTACTGTGAGAGAGAAGAGAGAAAAGGGGACGGAGAAGGGAGAAAAGGGGGAGGGAGGAGGGAGGAGGGAGAAGACGACCTCACGTAGCCCCTACCCATCAATGTTGGGAACTAACAAATAATAATGATAATAAATTGAAAATATATTTAAATAAAAGTCATATTAACGTGCTATTTGTTGAAAACAAACATATTTTAAGTTTTCCTGAAAAAAAGTACCAGAGTATTTAAAATATGTTTGTTTTCAACAAATAACACGTGAAGTCCAGACTCTATTGAACCTATACCTTTAGGACGTCCTTTTGGTTAAAAGATGGAGGGCTATAAACCTTAGGACTACACACAAAGACAAACAAATAACACGTTATTTTTTTATTTATTTATTTTTATTTATTTTATTCAGACCAGGTTCCCGGATTCCTATGTATCCTTCCCCTCTCTCTGGGGCGGCTCTAAATAACCTATACTGTGTTGATGAGCCGTTAAACAACAATCAATTCAATTCAATTCAAATCAGATCAAGATTTATCAAAATTTATTGTATAATGTACCTAGCCCTATTTCTTTTATCTTGGCAGAGCATAGCGTCCGCTCCTGGAGCCGCTATTTCTACCGGTGTTTCCTTCAAAACTTATTCCGATAAAAAGTCTACTTAACGTCGACTTGTAGTTTGCACAAGACAACTTATGAAATGTACCTAACAACTTATGAAATGCACATGACAACTTAGAAAATGCACATAACAACCTACGAAATGCACATAACAACTTACTTAATGTACATAACAACTTACGAAACGCACATAACAACTTAGAAAATGCACAAGAGAACTTAGAATATGCACATAACAACCTAAGAAATGCACATAACAACTTACTAAATGTACATAACAACTTGAAAAATGCACATAACAACTTACGAAATGCACATAACAACTTAGAAAATGCACAAGACAACTTAGAATATGCACATAACAACCTAAGAAATGCACATAACAACATAGAAAATGCACATAACAACTTGGAAAATGCACATGACAACTTAGAAAATGCACAAGACAACTTAGAGAATGCACATGACAACCTAGAAAATGCACATAACAACTTACTAAATGCACATAACAACTTAGAAAATGCACAGGACATCTTAGGAAGCGTACTGCACAAAATGCAAAAGGCCAACAGAAGGCAGCCGAGGCTTTCCATAATTTACCGTCATCCTTCCAGGACACACATCAGAACTATACTTGATTTACCGTCATCCTTCTAGGAGGACACAGATCATAACTATACTTTTAAAACGTGTTCACGCAAAAATTGCTAAACAGTTTATGTACGAAGAAATTCAGTGACGTGTTTTAAATGTCTCACCCAAATCAGCATATCGAACGATGTCCGTATCCACGTTTCGCTTCAGCTGTCAATTTTGAATGATAAACATCGTTGTTGTCATAGAAACGCTATTGGAAAACATTTCTTGGCAAATTCCCCTCTGTAAATTGGCGAAAATTGGATTAACTCGGAGTAGTATTTCTGGACAAATTGAAAAGCTTGTCAAGCTAGTCTTCCTGCATTTATAAAACGTCGCCCCACAAGACCAATGCACTTGCCAGAGTCGCCTGATTTCCAGATAGCTGTGAGATTTATTGCTGTTATGGTTTTATATTATGTACCGACCGTTGAACAGTGAATCCTCAGAGGATGCGCCATTACTCCATGTCGCACTTCGGCGAGATGTCAACAGGCATATCGCAATGCCTTCCTAACAACCGCCGTATTGCAATTAACTATTATTCCCGCGTGTCCATGCATAAAACACACCAAAGGTAAAGTATCAAGACCCTTTTCGTCATTTGTTCGAGACTGGAATATATGGAAACTCAAATCCTCCGTACTCTACTGTATTCTGATATTCGAATTTTCACTAAGCTCGCTGCGACACGTGTCACTAAAGATGGGCGGAGCTATTCCATATAAGGAAATTACGTAAGGGAGTATTCGAGAGGAAAATAAATGACGAAAATAGTCGTTAAAAAACGAACAGATCGGCATGCTATAATTATCTTTGGTGAGTTAATGTGCAGTTCAATCGTATCTCCACTCACTACGTGGTCCGAGTATTAAATTCCATACCCCATCCAACCCTTTTTCAAAGAAGCGAAAACGGGGTTGACTGGGGTACGAAACAAAACTTTAATTTCGGCTTAAAAAGTTTGGATATTGTAAAATTAAAACATTTAAGAGATACTGTTAAACAGGTTATCATATTTTTTCGGTAAAAAATATTTTTAAACATGTTTTATTGTTGAAATATCCCATCGCTTAACAAAGTTAAGGCGGGACCAAGTAATGGGAATCAAGCGTGAAATACACAAAACAATGAGAATAGTATTGACATATTCTTAGGCGAGTACTTAGGAATTTTGACTAGTATATTTCTGCGTGAGTGTATGTAATGCTTGTTTACACAGTGAGACATACAGACATATTTTCTTTAACTCTTTAACTAGATTTAGATTTAATAATTTATTTGCGTCTCATTGTTAACAATCAAATATGCATACATATATACATTATTTCATACATAAAACATGAATTGTAAACACCATTCTAAAAGAATTATAGGAGACGATATTATTGTTCATTCTAACACGACCTCCGCAGTCTTTCATTTACACAAAGAAAAAGAGACAGCTGTATGGTATTCTACGATAAAATACAGCTGTTCCATTGATTCCCCGCGTATATTTCATCCGTTGAAAGCGCCACGTTACGTGACGTCACTTGGTAAATATACGTCACGAAGACAAACTCAATAGTAATTTTAATGAAATGTTAATTACAACAAACTTGCCATACTCCCAAACAGTGCACACCCCCGATATAAACCCGTCATATGCATCAGTACATATAACATTAATAAGCATCTTGGGCAAGACACTTTTCCTTAGCCTCGTCCGTCGGATGGGGACGTAAACCGGGCGGTCCCGTGTATCGGTCAAACTTCCGAGCACGTAAAAGAACCATAGGAATCTATTCGATAATAAGAGTAGGGCAGGTTCCCGGATTCCTATGTATCCTTCCCCTCTCTCTGGGGCGGCTCTAAACAACCTGTACTGTGTTGATGAGCCGTTAAACAACATTCAAGTGAACAAGCTGAGAACGTTTGATGTCATACAGCGCAAGCTATATGACGTCAGCAATGACAATTGTTTTTCACGTGACTACTCGCAGAACTTTGCATACGGGGGCGCCCAATGGAACAGCCTGTAAACATAGCAGCCTGATTACCTTGACCTCCGAGATAATATATAGTGCCCCAACAATAGCGTAAACACTGGGGTTATTGTTGTGTTAGAATCGAAATAATAAATACGTAACTGTGTTTTAGGAGTTCGGATGCGTAGTAATTAAATCTGTACCTGTGTTTTATCGGTGAATAAAATACAGTTAGGAGTTCGGATGCGTAGTAATTAACAGTTAGGAGTTCGGATGCTCTACGCATCCGAACTCCTAACTGTATTTTATTCACCGATAAAACACAGGTACGTATTTATTATTTTTTAATTAACATATAACATTCAATAATTCATATCAAAACATACTTATCGTTTTGGCCTGTGCATGAGTTACCAATAATACATTTAATGTGATAAGAACTGGACAACTGTTGTTAATCAACCTTATGAGTATCACATATATGATACTCTAAGTTTAAAATGCCATTAAAATGAGTTTGGGTAAACTGTGAAATTTGTAAATAAGCACCCGGGGAGAATCCACCTAGTAAGCGCAAATAAAGAGACACTAAAAGATCCGTTATCACATCAGGTCAGACCTGTTATGAACTGAATAACAATAACTGTCCAACAATTAACAACAATGAATAAAACACAGTACATAAAAGTAGTTTGATTAAAACAATGTAACCTTATTTATACAGATAAAAATGTCTTGTTTGTAAAATCCCGTGACTGGTTTTGGCACACACTCTTACCATTTCTAAATCATCTAAAGTATTAACATCAGGACAGATCTTACAACATTTGCTAACCAGAGCCTCTCTAATATCATTATAAAAACTGCACTTAAGAATAGCATGAATTTCATCCTCAACACCAGTCTTACATAGCGGGCACACACGATCCTTTTCGTTAATGCGTTCATATCGCCCTGTCTCTGATCGTAAAGGTGCAACACCGCATCTAAACATTGCAATGCGGACCGATGATGCAAAGGTAATATAACTTTGCAATAATTCTCAGTACAATATTCGGACTTCAACACTTTATATGCATGTTCGTAACTTGTTACGACCGTTGTTATTTAGACATGTAACTTTATTTATGCATAGTTTCCATTCCTCTACATGTTTATTCATCATAAAGTCAACTACAGAAACAATAAATACATTTTTGGATGGTTTGTTATTCATATCGGTAAATCGAGAATCAATATTGTCAAGACTGCTTTTAACGCTACAACACTCGTTTTTACACGATCTATACTTGGCAAAATTAAAAAGTATCCACTTGGTTTTCCTGCAAAATCTGAGACAGTCAGAAAGAACTAACAATTGTAGCACAATTTTCTTTTAATAACATCTTTGTTTGATGTTCACACAAGATGTCATCGAAATATACCGAATAATAAAAACAATAAATCACAGTTTAAAAACATAAGTGTGAAAACGAAATTAACAAGACTTAACAAATGTAAAGATTAACGACAAAAGCACAGATTCAGCTGTCAAAATTCATTCAAATACACAGAAAAATGTTCCTAAACCTCGCTAATATTTCCTGTGTCCACCGTTACACCGAATACACGCAAGAATGCGACGTCGCATGCTTCCGACGTAACGACTGACGATGCTTTCCATTCGCGGACAAGTGCTGCTGCAAGGTCCAGAATACTTTGGATAGGGTCATCCTGACGTACACGACGTCCCAAATATGCTCGATGCTTCGTCAGTCGGTACTTCAGAAGCATGCGACGTCGCATTTTTAGTGTATTCCTGGGCGAAGGCCCTGTGGGTGCGGGGTGTGGGACTGGGTGGGGGCTTGTGGGGTCAAGCCTCCGAAGGTGTACACATATAAGTGTAGCATTTAAGCTCATTCTTGAACGCCTTTGAACAATACTATAGATTTGTGTAGTGGTAAAGTGCTGACCTCACGTTCCAAAAGTCGTTGGTTTGACCTCCCGGGCACGAAACCGATTGACTCTCATTAACGGCACAAAGACTTTAGTATTGCCAGTTTGGATTCTACCCAGGAAGCGGACTCGAGAGTGATTTACATAGAAACTTGTGAAACAAACAATGTTGTGCGATCGATCCATCACGTCGAGCGGCATGGTCTAGTGGTCAGGGTCCCGTCTATAAACAAAAGAGTAATGATAACTGACAATACGGAACTGTTATTCTCTTGGAATTAATTGTGTTATCTCTCTTTTTTTCGCTCTCTTGTTTTCTTCTCATTGTGTGTATGATTCTTTTGTGAATTTGTTTTGTAAATCATAGCTATGATTCACGTGTTGTAGATACACGTTGATTATTTCCATTTGGCCCATGCATTGTCTAAGGAACATTTGCTCCTACTGGGTGATTATAAGAAATAAAAAACTTATTTTGTTGAAGCTTGACAACGTTTTATTATTTTAATGACCGCCTGAACAAAGTCATTCAAAAAGTAAAAGTAACAAAAATACCAATCTCGTGATAAAGGACGTGACATTTTCGTATGAAGTACGGCATTACCGTTGCCACGCAAAAAGAAATTTATTGTGTTGTTCCTGGATTAAGTCAATGCATTCATGTTAACATCATAAATGTTACAAGACGGTCCTCATACAGTCACAATTTGTACTTAACTGAGCATCCCCCGATTCTAGATAAAGTCTAATTTCCGGGCTTTCTTACTGGCAAATTGTGTAATTACATTCTCAAGGTAAATGTGCTCATGCCTGTAACTATGTAGCATGGCTAGTCCGGAAAGGCGTTCAGATGACATGGTAGACCTCGGATAATTTTTCAATCTAGTAGCGACATCAGCAATTTTCTCTTCCTTTATTTTATAGCGAAATGATGTGGACGCAGCAGGCGTCTGACTGTAGACACCGGCTGATTGTCTGTCATTGCGCTTCATAGTCTCGGAAAGCTACGCAAAATAAAAGTTACCTCGAGATTATAGGTACCTCGAGAATAGGATACTTGAGGTTATCCTATCTTTTTATAAAACGAGTTATTAATGTCAATAACACACAGTCACGAATATAAGATTCTATTTATCACATGCAACACCTACGACTTGATAGTTTTACTTTACTGTTGTCAATTTACCTTGTATACGGCGGCAATCATGACGTCGTGTTGTTATTTTCATGACGTTAGCTACGTTAAGCGGCTGTTACGCGTTCGCCAAACAAATAATGTGACACCCTTAAACTAAATTTAAAGTTACTAACACGCATTTTATAAAGTAAGATTTCAAATGAGGAATAATATAGAAGGTGTCTGAACGTATCTAATGATATACCATGCAAACAATTGGGATTAAATATTTTACTGTACACAAACGCAGTAATTCGGTTCTCATTTGCATCTGTAATACACTAGTGCATTACGAGAAATAAGTCATGGTTTTATTACACTCCCAGAAGCCATGTTATGTGATAAAGTCTTATAAAGTCTTATAATGTATGGAAGATTTGTTAAAGCGGGAATATACAAATAAGCCGTCTTAATATGAACTAAGGTAAAACCTTAAAGCGAACTCCATTTGCGTATAACCATTGTTTAAAGTAAAGGACATATTATATTAAGCAACAAAAACAAGAAAGAAAATACGAGATAACTCAGCCATTACTTATTACCATTGTTTAAAGTAAAGGACATATTATATCTAGCAAGAAAATACGAGATAACTCAGCCATTCACTTATTGCCATTGTTTAAAGTAAAGGTCATATTATATCAAGCAACAAAAACAAGAAAATACGGGATAACTCAGCCATTACTTATTACCATTGTTTAAAGTAAAGGACATATTATATCTAGCAAGAAAAACAAGAAAATACGAGATAACTCAGCCATTCACTTATTGCCATTGTTTAAAGTAAAGGTCATATTATATCAAGCAACAAAAACAAGAAAATACGGGATAACTCAGCCATTTACTTGTTATCATTGTTTAAAGTGAAGGACATATTATATCAAGCAACAAAAACAAGAAAATACGGGATAACTCAGCCATTCATTTATTACCATTGTTTAACGTAAAGGACATATTATATCAAGCAACAAAAACAAGAAAATACGGAATAACTCAGCCATTCACTTATTACCATTGTTTAAAGTAAAGGACATATTATATCAAGCAACAAAAACAAGAAAATTCGGGATAACTCAGCCATTACTTATTACCATTGTTTAAAGTAAAGGACATATAATATCAAGCAACAAAAACAAGAAAATACGGGATAACTCAGCCATTTACTTGTTACCATTGTTTAAAGTAAAGGAC
>JAWPHD010011068.1:0-87208 GCA_037043455.1 Cyrtodaria siliqua
CACGAAGACCATTGGCTTATTAAAACAGCGGGGCGGGCCCCGTTCATCACCAGGGTTATCCGTAACATATCCCATTCAGGCTCTGTGTTTTACAACAGCCAGTTGGAGTGGAAAATTCTAAAAAGTTTAAAGGGATATTATAGTTTTGCGGAATATTATATATCAGGCAAGTGACGCTATATCTTATTCACTACAAATATATTAGTAGTTTGTGAAAATGCCATTGAACGCCATGATATAGGGACATGCGATCCCAAGGCGTTCGATGTTTATGTGGCATAGATAATCGGTTGAGACATGATTTCAGATTAAAACAATACTGGAATATAAGCTTTTACAGAGCAGGGTTTAGTCCCCTGTGTCATAAAATGAGGCGTTAAGTGCCCTATTCCAGAGTAATATTTAGTCAGCATATAGTTCCCACTCATATACAGAGGCGTACACAGAGTTCTTATTGCAGAGCAGTGTCTAGACTATTGAAATTACAGTGCACCATTTGTAATAAATAGAGGCGTTTATGCTATGTGATAGTCTTACCGGTGTTAATGTAGGACTATAAATAACTAAGAACTAACAACTTGTTCTAACTAATAATCTGTAATTACGACGTTATTCATTGTAATGTAGATAGGTTACTGACCAGCAGTAGTCAGTGTTTCAGATTGGAGTGCGTGGTAAGAGAGCGTCTGTTATAATAAATACTAATAAAGGCGATCCTTTGGGAGCAACAAACACAATTAAGAGAATAAAGCAGCAGACTCGGTTTTTATTGTCTGTTCATTGAGTCTTTATAAGACGACAATACAACAACTGCCCTTTTTAAATTCAAAGTTATAAGTTCTTTCATAATATAAGAATGCGTATTACAAGTTCATAGATATAAAGGATTTCTTGACAGAATTCATTAATGTTCATATCGAAACGATTCGTTCGTGGTCAGTTTGGCAGCTGGAGATTAATCTCTAGTATCGCAGGCCGCGAGGATCTTTGGTCCATTCAAACGTCATTTAGATCTGACTTTATAAAGTGTCAGTTTATCGCTAATTATCTTACACCTCCCGGCGGCACACTGAGGTTGATTAATGGGCATTTAATCCAGCATGTTTCGAAGTGTATGGTAGTTCCATGATGATTACACCGATTATGTGGCCGCCTTGATCGGGCTAATGAGCATTCAACAGTAAGGTGTTACATGACAGTTTAGTTAGACACACAAACTTTGCTTTTAATGTGTGTTTTTAACACTTGTGGAATTGTCTGATGAGAGTGGCGAAAATCGCCATAGCTAATTAAAGATTATATAAACACCATTAATGTTTTTAATATAAAAAACAGTTATTTCCAATTAACGACAAATCGTGTAACAACTTAGATTACGTAATATTGCATAATAATATTTAGTACATCTAATTTTATAGTATAGTATAGCTTTATTCTATATCAGTTTCATTATGCAATTAAAGGAAATTAATATGTGTTACATAATATTACAATGTTTCATGCATTATTACATGTCTACTAATTGAACTTTAAACATATTCACACCCTTGTGAATAAAAAGTCACTTTGTGGCATATATCGACACTACACCCACTAGTTGTTTGTTACTTACTTCCCAGAATAAACAATGCGCATAAATAATCTAATTGCGAAGTGACTGGATATTTATGCAAAGCGTTTGTTCTCTGTACGTACGTCCCGGACTCCGGTTTATAAACCTATTACGCACTTCAGTGTTTATAACGCAACACGAAGACCATTGGCTTATTAAAACAGCGGGGCGGGCCCCGTTCATCACCAGGGTTATCCGTAACATATCCCATTCAGGCTCTGTGTTTTACAACAGCCAGTTGGAGTGGAAAATTCTAAAACCGCCACAATCCCCAACCAACCACCCTAAAAAAAAAAAAAATATATATATATAAATGCACACTATATCATGGCGCTCGTATTGACTTTATTCTACGTCTAAGCTCCATGATTAGGCGAAAATCGCCATAGCTAATTAAAGATTATATAAACACCATTAATGTTTTTAATATAAAAAACAGTTATTTCCAATTAACGACAAATCGTGTAACAACTTAGATTACGTAATATTGCATAATAATATTTAGTACATCTAATTTTATAGTATAGTATAGCTTTATTCTATATCAGTTTCATTATGCAATTAAAGGAAATTAATATGTGTTACATAATATTACAATGTTTCATGCATTATTACATGTCTACTAATTGAACTTTAAACATATTCACACCCTTGTGAATAAAAAGTCACTTTGTGGCATATATCGACACTACACCCACTAGTTGTTTGTTACTTACTTCCCAGAATAAACAATGCGCATAAATGAGTGAGTAATAACATAATATCTGTGTACACAACAAATATCGCAAGAATATACGTGTAGCACCGCTAAATGTTAAAATTTACGCTAAATGTTAAAAAGTTTCTGCTAAATCTTACAATTTACGCTAAATGTTAAAAAAGGTACTAACCTCTAAATGTTATAAATTTGAATATTTTAGCGTATAGTGGAAAGCATATAGCTTATGGAAGGGCGAGTTGTCCGTCGTCCGTAGTCGTCGTCCGTTAACTTTTGCCTTGTGGACACTGTAGCACCTTCATTTAGTATTTGATCTTTATCAAACGTGCACATATTGTTAATATCAATGAAAGCTCGGAAACGTTCGAAAACCAGCCAGATCGGATTAGTTTCACCGGTGTTATGGCCCTTGATTTGCTGAAGAAAGCCATTTTCTGCCTTGTGAACACATTAGCAACTTCATTTATTATTTGATCTTTAGCAAACATTATCAGTGTCTTTATATCAATGAAAGCTCAGACAGATCAGATCCGTAACACCATAGTTATGCCCTTGATTTGCTGAAAAATGCCATATTCTGCACTGTGAACACTCTAGCACCTTCATTTATTATTTGATCTTTAACAAACTTGCACAGATTGTTAATATTAATAAAAGCTCGCAAAATTTAAAAATCAGCTAGATCGGATCAGTAACACCAGAGTTATGGCCCTTGTTCTGCTGAAAAATTCCATTTTCTGCCTTGTGAACACCTTAGCAACTTCATTTATTAGTTGATCTTTATCAAACATTGTCAGTGTCTTTATATCAATGAAAGCTCAGACAGATCAGATCCGTAACACCATAGTTATGGCCCTTGATTTGCTGCAAAATGCCATATTCTGCACTGTGAACATTCTAGCACCTTCATTTATTAATTGATCTGTACCAAACCTGCACAGATCGGATAGTAACACCAGAATTATGACTCTAATTTTGGTTAAAAAAAATCATATTCTGCCTTGTGAACACTGTAGCACCTTCATTTATTATTTGATATTTACCAAACTCTGTCAGCGTCTTTATATTAATAAAACCTTGGACAAGTTGAATACGAGTAAGACCGAGCTTATGGGATGCCGCGTTGTCCGTCGTCCGTCGTCGTTCGTCGTCGTCGTCCGTTAACGTTTGCCTTGTGAACACAACAGGGCCTTCATTATTAATCGGATCTTTACCAAAATTTACCAGGGTCTTTATATTAACGAAAGCTTGGAAAAATTCGAAAACCAGCGAGATCGGATTAGTTCCGCCAGAGTTATGACCCTTGATTTGCTGAAAAATGCCATATTCTGCATTGTGAAAACTTTAGCACTTCATTTATTATTTGATCTTCACCAAACTTGCTTAGATTGTTAATATCAATGAAAACTCAGGCAATTTTGAATACCAGCCATATCGGATAAGTAACACCAGAGTTATGGCCCGTGTTTTGCTGAAACATGCCATTTTCTGTATTAAGGCATTGTTATCTTTTAACTGTCTCCGAAACTGAACCGGGAATTGCCAAAACCAGTAAAATTATTGTGAAAAAACACCAATATTCAACACTTAATTAAACTACTTTCTTTCTTTTTTTCAACATTTATTTTAGTGATTAATACATATATAAGACATATATGTCATTAAAATATCTGAAACATCAACACACCCATCACATTTGCCACCCCTTTTCAACCGGGTTTTAACCGGGAATTAACCGGGAAATCGACCGGGGAATAGTATCACCCGATGTTATCGTTACGTGTAATGGACCAAAATGTACAGTAATGGAGGGGAAATACAACAAACGAGAAATGTTGCAATGGAGAGACAATATTCACAAAAAGAACTAACAGGATTTCAATTATATATGAACCCTGGTTGCATTGATACACACGGTGTAACACATGCCTAATAACTGGTCTGTGATTTATTCATAATTTTCCATTGCCAACATGTTGAGTAGACTGCTTCACTGCGCATGTACCGTTTCACTCAAACAAGCGATAGTCAAAGACCGATTTCTTTGCCGTAAATTTAGAGTACACTCGTTCCTCATTTAACTCTGTCAATATCAAAGGAAGTAGGGCGAACGTGATTATTCAAAAAAGTTATGACAATGTTTATAATAAATCCTTTTGCGTGATCTGCAAAGATAAAATATAGACCTATATCGAGGGCTCGCTTTTTTCTTCTTTTTTTTTACAGGAGAATGAAAAAACTGAATATCTTCCATAAAATTTGATCATTATAAAATGTCTTTGAGATTTGAGTTAATAAATAGATTCCTTTTTAAATGTATAATAAATAATTTAAAAACATTTATTAATTTTCGAGTTATTTGAAAATATTTCACTTGCAATAGTCTTGCCACTGAAAACTGATATCCGCGAATGTATTTAAATTGTCAAGACTATGGTAAGTCAACTTAAAATAGTCTTGCATGGTTTTTATTTTTTTATTCAAAACACGTTGCAAGACTTATATACCAAATTAAATAACAAACAAATGCTGAACACATGTAATGTTGTTACCATGTTTTATTCAATATTCTATAAGAAATTGTGATCTTTGAATAATGATCACACTGGTAACTTAATTTTTTTCAAACTTAACACAAACATCATTTTCATTTTATTCATATCAATAGATATAATTTTTAATATTATCTAGATATTGTCTGTATTAGTGATGTAATTCTTTGGTGCGTTCAATTTTCGATGAACATTAGTATTATTTTTTTTTTTTTTTTTTTTTTATTAATTGAATTGGGTTTTAAGGCGCACCAACACATGAAAAGGTTATATGGCGCCTAACAGGCATGAACATACAAGGCTCATCTTCCATGTACATCGAGATAAAATATGGAAAATGGGCCTAGAACATTCTCACCCTGAACTGCAGAGTTGCTGCAAATTCTATCGCAGAAACTCCATTTACGCTGGAGCCACGTTTATTGTTTTTCTGCCACTGCTCTTTTGATGCGAGCGAGATGGCACCTGAAACAATGCAGGGATCATAAATGAACATGAACAAAAAATGAACATGAACTTGGGTGGATTCTACCCCTCTGCCTACCCCTCCAAAGGGATCTGCAGTGGCCCTATTCTTTGCCCAGTGACCAAACGGGGGCCCTCGGGAACCACAAGGGGCTTTTTTTCTTTTTCTTTTTTAAATTTAATAAAATAGGATTAAGAAATTTCTTTCTGAGTGAAATATTACACTAAATTAAAATCAATATTAAATCCCTATCAGCCTGGACCCTACAATTGATAAACATTCTAGATTAAAATATCCAAAATCAACTTCAATAATATAAGATCAATAACATTATTTTATGTCAGATAATAATACTAGGTTATCTTATTGGTATATTTAAATTCTTTCAAGTTCTGTATAAGGTATAAGCAGTGGAATATTAATTATCAAATTTCAATAAATAGTAATACTTTTTATAATTTTTTACAACCAAATTATTTTGGTGACAACAGTTACTGATTTTACCAGTCCTAAAGCATCATAAAAATGAAACCGTTTTAAAAATAATTTCTATTTAGTTTACATTTGCCAAACAATGTTTACATATTTATCAATATTATATTATCTTGTTCAAAACAGTGTTATTTCATGACAAATATTGAAGGAACTCTTAAATTATGTTTAATGACAAAGATAAAGCATTACATTAATATTAAACTAGTTAAAACAGATACATTTATTGTCCACAAATATTTTTCAAAAAAGCTAGCAAATTGTATAATATGATAAAGCATATATGCATTAAGTTTCCATTAAACATTAATTAGAAAATAAATAGGTATTTAATAAGATGGCTTATTATGTACGATTCATTTTGATATTTAACATGAACATGCAAGTTCAATAATTTCATATCTCATTATCCTCAACAAACACTAAATCTATCATAGGGTTCACGCTTAAAAAAAAAATAAAAAAAATGATCAAACATAACAGTAGTGTACTTTAAGTCTTTTATTGTACACTGTTAATTTTTATTTTACGTCCGTTATTCATCATTATTGATTTAAGTTTGAATTTGTTCAGACAGTACCATAACATTGTAATACAGAACTTGTTTTTATTTTGAGCAGAGCAAGTATCAGGAAAAAAACACAAATATCTTTTTTCCATTTTCAAACTTACTTTTAATGAAAGTGTAAAATAATACATGAAGCTATTTCGGTAGCACCTCTACCTGAAATTGCTTCGTTCCAAATAAAATAATGACCATCTTTTTTTCCAAACTCATATATGGTAGCCTAATGTTAAAGGTATTAAGTCTGCATTTGTAATATAGGCATGACTCAAAGCTTTGTGGAGTTAAAAGTACTTCTTGTAAGTCAAAGCAGACAGCAATAAAATCAGAGTTGTTTTCAATTTGTGCTTATTCTTTTATTTTTCTTCACGGGCAAGTTCTTTGTTTTCTATATATATATTTCGTGTACTGAGAGCTTTTTCATTTTCTGACATATTTTCATAACTCACACAGACGTCACATCGGTCCTTTATTGGTTTGTGAAAGGCCAAAATAAATTCAGTGTTGAATATGTTGTCATAAACACCCAATGACACCTTTGCATCCCCTTCACTGTCCCACTCTTCACAGTACAACCTATATATTTTTGCAAGACTAAGTCCCGCATATTACTGTCCTTTCTACAGTAATGGCTCTCAATTGTATTGAATAATTTGAAACATATTCCAATTTAATCGGTTTTACCAAAATCTTGTAATTTAGTAGTTAGCAGAGATATATAGGAGTGCAAGGAACGATAACTCTGCGTGGAGATTGATAAATTACGGCTAAATAAAGCGCATTCCAACCACGATCGTGGCCAAGCGTCTGATCTACGTTTTATAAAAAGATATACATCTATTGGGATTTCAATTAAATGCTCTAGCGACGCTGTCGCTCTCGTAATCATGACTAAAGATTGAACCCTCTGGATTTCGGTAAGCCGTGGCATATTGAAAATACAGAAGGAAATAAAGTGCGTTGTGTTTTTTCGTTGATCCAAACGTAAGAGAATTCAACCAAACAGGTTTTTATCTACACGGACCATTTCCACGAGATTTACGTGCAAATCGTTGAAAACAACACGAACGCTTTTCCCGTGCAAAACAACTGTGTATTGACCGATTTATTACCATTGGCAGATAAAGATACATGTATATATATATGTATAGGTAAAAGTTTGAACACTGTACAAATATAAAAAGAAAATATATGGTAGCCTAATGTTAAAGGTATCAAGTCTGCATTTGTAATAAAGGCATGACTCAAAGCTTTGTGGAGTTAAAAGTACTTCTTGTAAGTCAAAGCAGACAGCAATAAAATCAGAGTTGTTATCAATTTGTGCTTATTCTTTTATTTTTCTTCACGGGCAAGTTCTTTGTTTTCTATATATATATTTCGTGTACTGAGAGCTTTTTCATTTTCTGACATATTTTCATAACTCACACAGACGTCACATCGGTCCTTTATTGGTTTGTGAAAGGCCAAAATAAATTCAGTGTTGAATATGTTGTCATAAACACCCAATGACACCTTTGCATCCCCTTCACTGTCCCACTCTTCACAGTACAACCTATATATTTTTGCAAGACTAAGTCCCGCATATTACTGTCCTTTCTACAGTAATGGCTCTCAATTGTATTAAATAATTTGATAGGATTTCTTACCGTTTCTTCTTGATTTTCGGGTGTTCTGTTTGGTCGGAATGCCGACCCCGTTGGTCATCTTGGCAAACCCCAACGGAATTTCTCTTTTTATGTGCAGTTGCAACCATTTGGTCACTTACGCTTAGTGTTGCCAAGAAGAATGTGTTACAGACCCGAATACTTACCACTGGTTATGTGACTCAGACTGAACTGTATCTGTGCTAACACTCCCCTGACTATGCGACTCGGACTGAACCGTATCAGTACTACCACCCCATTGACTATGCGGCCCGGACTGAACTGTATCAGTGCTGGCACCCCCTTGACTTTGCGACTCAGACTGAACTGTATCAGTGTCACCATTTCCCTGACTATGTGACCCGGACAGAACTGTATCAGTACTACCACCCTCCTGACTATGCGACCTGGACTGAACTGTATCAGTTCTTCCACTCTCCTGACTATGTTACTGAACTGTATCAATGATACCAACCCCTAGACTGTGCGACTCCATTTCATTAACACAAAGTCTGTGAACTCATACTCACTTCCTGAGCTGCGCAAATCTTCTGAATCGGACACATGTGATTTTTTTTGTAGTAATCTGATCAAATAGATAGTGGGACATTGTCTAAAGAATCAGAACTAGTTAGGGCAACAAAGACTCATTAGATAAAAGCGAATCCGGTTCATCATTCAAAACACCACCCCCTGACTATGCAACACAGACTGAACTGTATCAGTGCTACCACTCCCTGACTATGCAACACAGACTAATTGTATTAGAGCTACCACACCCTGACTGCGACTCGGACTGAACTGTTTCAGTGCTAACACCCTCTGACTATGCAACTCGGACTGAACTGTAACCGTGATACAACAGCCCCTGACTGCGATTCAAACTGAACTGTATCAGTGCTACCACCCCCTTGACTTTGCGACTCAGACTGAACTGTATCAGTGCTACCACAACCTTGACTTTTTGCCACTCAGACTGAACTGTATCAGAGCTACCATCCCTCTGACTATGTGTCCTGGACTGAACTGTATCAGTGCTACCAACCCTCCTGACTATGTGTCCTGGACTGAACTGTATCAGTGCTACCACAACCATGACTTTGCGACTCAGACTGAACTGTATCAGTGCTACCAACCCCCTGGCTATGTGTCCTGGACTGAACTGTATCAGTGCTACCACAACCTTGACTTTGCGACTCAGGCTGAACTGTATCGGTGCTACCACAACCTTGACTTTGCGACTCGGACTGAACTGTATCAAATAGTTTTATCTTTATATATTTACATTAATTTTTAAATTAATCCTTCATTTCTTCATCTTTCATCAGTTTTTGCGCACAATATGACCTATTTATGTGTCGACGTGCCATAAAACACCATTCATTCATTCATTCATTCATTCATGCATTCTGAACTGTATCAGTGCTACCAACCCCCTGGCTATGTGTCCTGGACTGAACTGTATCAGTGCTACCACAACCTTGACTTTGCGACTCAGACTGAACTGTATCAGTGCTACCAACCCCCTGACTATGCGACCCGGACTGAACTGTATCAGTGCTACCACCCTCCTGACTATGCGACCCGACTCAACTGTATCAACATTGGCAGGATTTTTACATCGATTGTCAATGAAACTATTTTCAGAATGATTAGGACTGGTCAAATCAAACAGACTATTTTCATCAGCAATAGAAACAGACAATGCAGATTCTTCATCATCAGAAACTGACATATCAGTTACTTCTAGTTCATAAATTATTTAATACCTCAACATAGGCAAAATACCCACCCACTCTTATTATGGTTAATTGTTTATATAATAAAATGTTCATTTTATATGTATTGTGATTTACTGAATGAAAACAATATACATACGTTTTAGTTTCAGTTCCTCTTAAAAAATACTCTTCTTATAAAATATCAAAAATCTTGGTCAAAATAAAAAAAAAAATTGTTTTGTTTTTTATTTATTTTTTATTTTTTTATATTTTAATATATTATATTTTAATATATTTATATATATTTTTTAAATAGGGACACTATTTTTTGGCACGAAAGTGTTTTTTATACCTTTGGTTCCATTTTATATTATTTATTAAAAAAAACATTTATGATTTGTAAAACATTTTCCATGCAATTTTGTGCAGTACTTACGATAGAGCTATTGTGTTTTTTCAGGTGCAATACTATTGTAAGTCTACATACAATAGTATTGCGTTAAAAATATATATAATTCAGTAACAATAGTATTGCATTTTTTAGATTTTTCAAATAAACCTTAAGATATAGAGATTATTTAACTGCTGGGATCAATTATAGGGAAATCCTTCACGAGTGGTAGACGTATGGTTCTTTTCACGAACGAGTGCACGCGAATGAGTGAAAAAACAAAGCACGTGTACCATCAAGTGAAGGATTACCCAATAGTCGATCCCAGCAGTTAAATAATCTATTTATTACATTTTAAATTACGTTTTTGCATACAAATATTCGCTTTATTGAACGTTATCGGCGGATGACGTTGACGTCAGCAACACTTTGTTGACGTCACGACTCAACGTCGCAACGTTAGTTATTATTGTGTTCTAAGTTAACAACGTTAGTTATTATTGTGTTCTAAGTTAGTTATTAATATTTAGCGATTATGAATATTCTTGCACTGAGAAATCCCGATCTTTCACGCATAGAAATGTAATACATACATTTCTATAATATTTTGTCAGGTTATGTAAATGACTAAAATACTTCCAAAAACCTGAAAAAGTCATTTTTGACAAAAAGTGCAGTTACCATAGTCTTGCGCCGAGCCCTCGACATTAAATAATTTCAATTTTTATTTCTATGAGTTATTTTTTTTAGTAATGTTCTGCTATCGAGCTTGGGTTGGAAATGTTTACATGAAGAAACCAAAGTACGTATTATTTTTGTAGTAAAATAGTCCAGATTAAAACTAAATTGTTTTCATGCATTATTTCAAATCTTGCAACATCTAATTTGCAGATATTCTGAAAATTATAAGTTTCAGGCAAACATATTCCAATTTAATCGGTTTTACCAAAATCTTGTAATTTAGTAGTTAGCAGAGATATATAGGAGTGCAAGGAACGATAACTCTGCGTGGAGATTGATAAATTACGGCTAAATAAAGCGCATTCCAACCACGATCGTGGCCAAGCGTCTGATCTACGTTCTATAAAAAGATATACATGTATTGGAATCATTCTCGCCCTCGATCGATACTTGAAAAATTCGAAATGACGTCAGTATGTTATTGGGATTTCAATTAAATGCTCTAGCGACGCTGTCGCTCTCGTAATCATGACTAAAGATTGAACCCTCTGGATTTCGGTAAGCCGTGGCATATTGAAAATACAGAAGGAAATAAAGTGCGTTGTGTTTTTTCGTTGATCCAAACGTAAGAGAATTCAACCAAACAGGTTTTTATCTACACGGACCATTTCCACTAGATTTACGTGCAAATCGTTGAAAACAACACGAACGCTTTTCCCGTGCAAAACATCTGTGTATTGACCGATTTATTACCATTGGCAGATAAAGATACATGTATATATATATATGTATAGGTAAAAGTTTGAACACTGTACAAATATAAAAAGAAAATATTTGAATTTTAAAAGTGCACACTTTCTTTTGCAACCTAGTATATAATGTAGTAGATATAAACAGAATTGATCTACATATCTGCTAAATGTCAGTATATATATTTTTTCATGCTATATAATACCATGAATCTCAAAACTCATTTTGTTTGAATATGAACAGAACATAATGATTAAAATAATACCATTTGGTTTTATACTAACAGGCTGTCTTTTATTGAGGGAATTTTTTTATTTCATTTACATTTATTTTCTGCATAAACTGGCATCATATACTTTATAGGTATCTGCTAACACATAGTTGTATGTTGATTTTAGATGCATAAGCGTATGTTAATTATTTCTGCCTTATTCAGTTGTTATGCAGATAAATACAGTAATTCTTGGTTGTATAAACATAACCCAGAAGCACATTGTCAATAATGATCACATGCTGTGAGTACTACAGCTGTGATAATTGCCCATTAATCTGCAACACTAGCATGCATCAATGTCACTTGAATTTTGGGGTTTAAAGGGACTGTGAGTGATCTGGAAGAAAAATCGGTGTCCAGTCAAGTTCAACCATCATACTGTGTTTCAGTAGCATTTTCAATGTAAATATGTACCATATTAGACCCATTAAAATAATTGATATTGTTAATGAAATAGTTTGCTCAGCAAAACTCAAGGACTCGCAGCTCGCATTTTTTTGTAACTCGCAACTCGCATTTCTTTCTTGTAACTCGCAACTCGCATTTTTTTTATTGTAACTCGCAACTCGCATTTTTTCTTGTAACTCGCAACTCGCATTTTTAGCTTGTAACTCGCAACTCACGTTTTTTTGGCTTGTAACTCTCAACTCACTTTTTGTAACTCGCATCTCGACACTCGACCAAAAGTGACACTCGTTATATGCATACACGTTTCAGCTAAATTTGTCTAACGTTTAGACTTTATGCAAGAAACTACGATTGGTAATTCAATTTATTCTTCAATAATAATTTGCTTTTATCACGGAACGCTTGTTCGATCAATGATTTTGCGGTGGCAATCTTGATTCAGTTGATGTTTTGATTTTTATATAAATAGTTCGTTTTTATTTATACTAATTTAATTACAATACGTTTTTATCGTTTTAAATTAACATATCTTCTCTTTTAACACTTCAGGTAAAGGAACATGCCTTCAATGCTGCTTAGGGAGCCAGAAGACATGCTACCGGAGAGTCCACAGAAAACAGATGCATGAATTCAAAAACATAATCTGTGTTTTTATTTGATTTTTTGTTTGCAAATATACATTATATAATCTTCTTATTTAGTGCCGAGTTTTATATTGAAAACAATAACTTAAGCCAAAGGCTCCACGTGAGGTGAAAATAACGGTTACAGCTAATTAAACGTTCATAGTAACAATATTCAATTCTTGAGGTGAATTATGTGACAAGCAGAAATATATGTGGTATAAATGATACAGTATTATCACACCATTCTTCCTGAAATGACGGGGAAAGACATTCTTAGACAACCATACACAGCGTTGCTGTCAACGGATCCAGGTCATCAGCAATATGTATTTCTTCTGGAGCTCCGCAAGGACCCATCCTCGCTCCAATACTGCATTTCGCATATATATATATGACCTCAAAATATGTACTGAAAGGAAAAAGAAACGCGACACGGGAATTTCCGCAATATGCTGCTGTTAATCGAATGGTACATGGCTACGTAAGATCTTTCCTTTCGGAAGAAAGACTAAAATAACAAGTAACGCAACAATTAGTATACCTGCAAAGTTTCATTATTGACAGAGTACGTGTTTGGCTCCAGCATGCGAGCAAACTTAGGATGCACACGTTTGCAAACTCTTTGCGTTAAATACAGTACTGAACTGGCTCATTTTTTCTCAATAATTAAAGTTTGAAGGAATACTATTTGCTGTGCTATTTGTTGTTTTAGTCTTTTTCCGAAAGGAAGGTCTTACGTAGCAGAATTTTGCATTGAAAATGCTTCATCAAAAACAGCTTTCGTACATGAAATTTTTATTTCTCAACCGATTTTGAAAAATAAGGTATTTTTATTTACCACTAAAAATGTCTGTTTCACTGATATACATCTTATTTAGGTAGTGTATTAATTTTATCTTAAAAGTCCAAAATCCCTTTGGCTGAAACAAGCGCCCCAAACAATAGTTCGTATTCTGATATGAAACGTGACATTGACTTCAGACTGCACTTCCAAAATGACTTCATACAGTGAGCAAAACTTAAAATAAAGAGAAAGCATATAATACCAATATAAAATACTTACTCTGGAGATCTCCTAAAATTTTAGTTTGAAATACGTTTTTAACCCTAAAGTTTTATATAATACGGTTTCATTTACTTTACTGACATCCTTGACAAACTATTGTTTTGTGACAAAATGGGCATTTTTGTAGACAGACTAGATATCGATTTATTAATTTATGAAATTTAACATAAATTGTCAATACTTTATGGTGATGCAAACTACTGGTTTATTAACTGTTGTTATAGACTGTTGAGTTTATAAACTGTTGTTTATCGACTGTTGTTTAATGACTGTTGTTCTTTATATACTGTTGTTTATTGACTGTTGTTTATAAACTGTTGTTTACTGACTGTTGAGACCATATCCGTCCGATGTGTACATCGCTGCACACGAATACCAACAGCATCACTAGTATCAAGGACTTCGTCGTTATTGTTAGCACCAATACCAGCAGCATCACTAGTGTCAAGGACTTCGTCCTTATTGTTAGCACCAATACCAGCAGCATCACTAGTGTCAAGGACTTCGTCGTTATTGTTAGCACCAATACCAGCAGCATCACTAGGGACAAGGACTTCTTCGTTTTTTTTAGCACCAACACCAGTAGCATATGTTAGTGTCAAGGACTTAGTCGATATTGTTAGCACCAACACCAGTAGCATCACTTGGGTCAAGGACTTCGTCGTTATTGTTAGAACCAACACCAGTATCATCACTAGATTCAAGGACTTCGTCGTTATTTTTAGCACCAACACCAGTACCATCACTAGTGTCAAGGACTTCGTTGTTAGTTTAGCAATTTACTCTGGGTAGAACTCTTCATTGTCTGTTTGGAATCTCACTGCGCGACTTCTCCTGAAAACATGATAAAAGGATGAGTGCAGCACAATTAAATCAACATGGGCATTATTCGTTAACTGGGAATTCTTAAGCGTTTTGAAATAATAATGTAACACGTTCTTTCACATGTTCGAAACCAACAAGATACATGTATGGACAAGAAAACGGAAACAAAAGAAAATGAAGAAGAATATGATAACGAAGAAAATGATTAAATAATGAATAGGTAAAGACGAAGGGGGAGAGAAAGAAGAAAAGACAGTAGAATAAAAGAAGGAGAAACATGCTTCGTGAAATTAGTTGCACGCCCAAAGCACCAAACAGGTTACCACTCTATCATTTTAAAACATAAACGCTTTTGAGAAGTATTGCTGAATAAACAATCTTCAGTTAATTTAATATGTTTCTTGCACTCGAGAACGAACATTTTCATAATTCTGTAAATATGAACATACGCATTTATCGATCTCAACCCAGAGTCAATTATCATCAATTTAATGACCCTGGTAGAGACTGACACAATATATGTTTTTTTTAATTAACCGTAGATTATGCATACGTTTATAAATGCAATAATTTTGCTTACAATCTTGTCTTTCGGTTCCTTATAAACAGAACAACCAGCGCTACGACAACAAGGCCAGCGACAGCACCGGCAAGTAGCAAACCAACTACCATCCCGGGGTTGATATTGCAATTTGGTAGCGATGGCGTCGATGTCCGGATGTCAGTCATGGTGCAGTTTGCTTGTAATGCTAATAAACGCTGCTCTGAAATAACAGTTTGTAACACTGTTACAGTACTCTCATAAACAGTTAATGATGTTCGTTAGTTATAATTATAACTTTATATAAATATACATACAAAAGTAGCCTTACGTAAGTGTATAGCTGTGGCTTTCTTTTCATGCCCAGTGGGCAGCTTGTTTAATTCTGAATCTGGAGACCACGGGTTGGAGCCACTCTGGCACCACTGGATTATTACGGTATGTCCTTGGGCAAGATACCCCTTAGTCTTTTATTCGGATGTGGACGTAAACCGGAGTCTTTCATCGGAGCACGTTAGAGAACCATAATAATCTCCTCGATGGTAAGAGTAGTGCATGGTTCCCCGGTTCCCTGTCTCTGGGATGGCTTAGTAGTGCATGGTTCCCTGGTTCCCCTGTCTCTGGGATGGCTTAGTAGTGCATGGTTCCTGGTTCCCTGTCTCTGGGATGGCTTAGTAGTGCATGGTTCCCTGGTTCCCCTGTCTCTGGGATGGCTTGGTAGTGCATGGTTCCCTTGTTCCCTGTCTCTGGGATGACTTAGTAGTGCATGGTTCCCTGGTTCCCCTGTCTCAGGGATGGCTTAGTAGTGCATGGTTCCCTGGTTCCCTGTCTCTGGGATGGCTTAGTAGTGCATGGTTCCCTGGTTCCCCTGTCTCTGGGATGGCTTAGTAGTGCATGGTTCCCTGGTTCCCCTGTCTCTGGGATGGCTTAGTAGTACATGGTTCCCTGGTTCCCTGTCTCTGGGATGACTTAGTAGTGCATGGTTCCCTGGTTCCCCTGTCTCTGGGATGGCTTAGTAGTGCATGGTTCCCTGGTTCCCCTGTCTCTTGGATGGCTTAGTAGTGCATGGTTCCCTGGTTCCCCTGTCTCTGCGATGGCTTAATAGTGCATGGTTCCCTGGTTCCCCTGTCTCTTGAATGGCTTAGTAGTGCATGGTTCCCCGGTTCCTCTGTCTCTGGGATGGCTTAGTAGTGCATGGTTCCCTGGTTCCCCTGTCTCTTGGATGGCTTAGTAGTGCATGGTTCCCTGGTTCCCCTGTCTCTGGGATGGCTTAGTAGTGCATGGTTCCCTGGTTCTCCTGTCTCTGGGATGGCTTAGTAGTGCATGGTTCCCTGGTACCCCTGTCGTTGGGATGGCTTAGTAGTGCATGGTGGCCTGGTTCCCTGTCTCTGGGATGGCTCAGTAGTGCATGGTTCCCGGGTTCCCCTGTCTCTGGGATGGCTTAGTAGTGCATGGTTCCCTGGTTCCCCTGTCTCTTGGATGGCTTAGTAGTGCATGGTTCCCTGGTTCCCATGTCTCTGGGATGGCTTAGTAGGGCATGGTTCCCTGGTTCCCCTGTCTCTGGTATGGCTTAGTAGTGCATGGTTCCCTGGTTCCCCTGTCTCTGGGATGGCTTAGTAGTGCGTGGTTCCCTGGTTCCCCTGTCTCTGGGATGGCTTAGTAGTGCGTGGTTCCCTGGTTCCCCTGTCTCTGGGATGGCTTAGTAGTGCATGGTTCCCTGGTTCCCCTGTCTCTGGGATTGCTTAGTAGTGCATGGTTACCTGGTTCCCTGTCTCTGGGATGACTTAGTAGTGCATGGTTCCCTGGTTCCCCTGTCTCTGGGATGGCTTAGTAGTGCATGGTTCCCTGTCACTGGGATGGCTTAGTAGTGCATGGTTCCCTGGTTCCCCTGTCTCTGGGATGGCTTAGTAGTGCATGGTTCCCTGGTTCCCCTGTCTCTGGGATGGCTTAGTAGTGTATGGTTCCCTGGTTCCCCTGTCTCTGGATGGCTAAGTAGTGCATGGTTCCCTGGTTCCCTGTCTCTGGGATGACTTAGTAGTGCATGGTTCCCTGGTTCCCCTGTCTCTGGGATGGCTTAGTAGTGCATGGTTCCCTGGTTCCCCTGTCTCTTGGATGGCTTAACATAACCTTAAAGCAATGTGTTAAACAAAAATCATAAAATACAACTATGCGTTTCCGTAACCAAGTTTCCAAGTTTTATTTCATAAGTCATGGCACATCATATCCTAATTACGCTTGATTTTCCAAGATTCTTTTCAAGGAGGGTTAGTAGCGTCAAAGAGGGTCTGATTGGCTTTCATAAATGTATGATCATATTAGAAAGCTCGTGATATTTCTTAGAAATATGTCTATACTTTTGTACGTTTGAATCAGTTTTCAAATGTGTCATACATACGACAGATTATCATGACCTTATTGGTGTTTATGTGAATTATCTCGGGTTGCTGTTGTTGTTGATAGATTGAGATGTCCTGACAAGATGATACCACTGTATAGTATACAGTATATAGCTGTATGATATAGCGCAGTATAGTATACAGTATATAGCTGTATGGTACAGCGCAGTATAGTATGCAGTATATAGCTGTATGATATAGCGCAGTATAGTATACAGTATATAGCTGTATGGTATAGCGCAGTATAGTATACAGTATATAGCTGTATGATACAGCGCAGTATAGTGTGCAGTATACAGCTGTATGATATAGCGCAGTATAGTATACAGTATATAGCTGTATGGTACAGCGCAGTATAGTATACAGTATATAGCTGTATGATATAGCGCAGTGTAGTATACAGTATATAGCTGTATGATATAGCGCAGTATAGTATGCAGTATATAGCTGTATGATACAGCACAGTATAGTGTGCAGTATATAGCTGTATGATATAGCGCAGTATAGTATACTGTATATATCTGTATTATATAGCGCAGTATAGTATGCAGTATAGCATGCAGTATATAGCTGTATGGTACAGCGCAGTATAGTATGCAGTATATAGCTGTATGATATAGCGCAGTATAGTATACAGTATATAGCTGTATGATATAGCGCAGTATAGTATGCAGTATAGTATACAGTATATAGCTGTATGGTACAGCGCAGTATAGTATGCAGTATATAGCTGTATGATATAGCGCAGTATAGTATACAGTATATATCTGTATGATACAGAGCAGTATAGTATACAGTATATAGCTGTATGATACAGCGCAGTATAGTATGCAGTATATAGCTGTATGATATAGCGCAGTATAGTATGCAGTATAGTATGCAGTATATAGCTGTATGATATAGCGCAGTATTGTATACAGTATATAGCTGTATGATACAGCGCAGTATAGTATACAGCATATAGCTCTATGATACAGCGCAGTATAGTATACAGTATATATCTGTATGATATAGCGCAGTATAGTATGCAGTATAGCATGCAGTATGTAGCTGTATGGTACAGCGCAGTATAGTATGCAGTATATAGCTGTATGATATAGCGCAGTATAGTATACAGTATATAGCTGTATGATATAGCGCAGTATAGTATGCAGTATAGTATACAGTATATAGCTGTATGGTACAGCGCAGTATAGTATGCAGTATATAGCTGTATGATACAGCGCAGTATAGTATACAGTATATAGCTGTATGGTACAGCGCAGTATAGTATGCAGTATATAGCTGTATCATACAGTGTAGTATAGTATACAGTATATAGCTGTATGATACAGCACAGTATAGTATACAGTATATAGCTGTATGGTACAGCGCAGTATAGTATGCAGTATATAGCTGTATCATACAGTGCAGTATAGTATACAGTATATAGCTGTATGATACAGCGCAGTATAGTATTCAGTATATAGCTGTATGGTACAGCGCAGTATAGTATGCAGTATATAGCTGTATGATATAGCGCAGTATAGTATACAGTATATAGCTGTATGGTACAGCGCAGTATAGTATGCAGTATATATCTGTATGATACAGCGCAGTATAGTGTACAGTATATAGCTGTATGATATAGCGCAGTATAGTATGCAGTATATAGCTGTATGGTACAGCGCAGTATAGTATGCAGTATATAGCTGTATGATAAAGCGCAGTATAGTATACAGTATATAGCTGTATGGTACAGCGCAGTATAGTTTACAGTATATAGCTGTATGATACAGCGCAGTATAGTATACAGTATATAGCTGTATGGTACAGCGCAGTATAGTATACAGTATATAGCTGTATGGTACAGCGCAGTATAGTATACATTATATAGCTGTATGGTACAGCGCAGTATAGTATACAGTATATAGCTGTATGATACAGCGCAGTGTAGTATGCAGTATATAGCTGTATGATACAGCGCAGTATAGAATGCAGTATATAGCTATATGATACAGCGCAGTATAGTATACAGTATATAGCTGTATGATACAGCGCAGTATAATATGCAGTATATAGCTGTATCATACAGCACAGTATAGTATACAGCATATAGCTGTATGATACAGTTCAGTATAGTATACAGTATATAGCTGTATCATACAGCGCAGTATAGTTTACAGTATATAGCTGTATGATACAGCGCAGTATAGTATACAGTATATAGCTGTACGATACAGTACAGTATATTATGCAGTATATAGCTGTACGATACAGCACAGTATAGTTATATATTATCATGTTTTCTTTCACTTGAATAGCATTCATCCTCTGGGTGTAGGCTCCCCTTTGGTAGTTTTGCGTCTAACCATGTGTCTACGCCTGTACTATACCCGATGTATTGCATTGGGGGAACCACGTGTTTACGCCTGTACTATATATGTTGCAGTGCACCGGAAGAACCTGTTTACGCCTGAACTATACCTGATGTATTTCACCGGAACCACGTGTTTACGCCTGTACTATACCTGATACATTGCACCGGAACCACGTGTTTATGCCTGTATATACCTGATGTATTGCACCGGAACCACGCGTTTACGCCCTGTGTGCAATACTGCGTGGACCTGACATGGTCTTCATGATTACATATGTTCGTCTTATAATCCCACAGCGTTCCAGTATCACATTCTTTATAAGCACTTTCGTTATTCATCGAACATCTGTAAAAGTCCTTGCAACTACATGGATTGGTATAGCGCTTTCCAATGCTGTTATTTTTACATCCAGTCGTATCCACGCTTCGACACGTTTCTGGAACAAAAAACAACAAAACAATACTCCGTTTTCCCAAATCATATGATATTTTACAAGTAATAACCAACACCAACGCAGTTTATACTTCGCCAACCTAACACATAGAGTTAATCTGAATTAAAACCAATATGAAGCGTACATAACAATACTATTAAGTGATAAATAAAGTACATGTTTATCACTTTAATTATGTGGTATATCTTATGAAATCTAGAAGTTCTAGAAATGATTCTCACTCGGAATCGGAATCGGAGGATGACCTTTCTCCGTTAAATTGACCTCGTTTCCTCACACTTATCTCTTTAGAGGACGAAACACCTATTACTAAGCTCTCTCTTTTGCCATCTCTAAGGCTTTATTTGGCATTGCCGGTGAGCCTTATGTGTAAACACTACTTTAAAAGCTTCTTGTCGAGTGTTCTAGAAAATCGCACTCAGACAATATGCTGAAAATTAGGACTTTTGTCAATATCCGTGGTGAGGTAATCCCTCAAGTATCTCTTGATTCTTCAATGGGTATGGTACGCTATAGGGAGCAAGAGCCCTGCACCCTTGAAGAAATTACCAATAATCTCAAATCTCAAGGCGTGACTGAGGTAACGCGAATACGTACCAGACGGGCTGGTAAACCCCTACCAAACGTTTCTCTGATATTCATGAACAGGAAATGTGTATGCCACAGAGCAGTATTCTCTGTCAGCCTTTCTAATACAAAACCTTAACAGCATAGTTAAATGCATTAATCCTGGTGTGGGTTTGTTCTTTATATGTTGAACTGGGCCTCTTTGGTGCGATACACATTATCTTCAATCGGATTTTACGAAGTTTGGTTAGCACAAAGTGTAGGGAATATTAATGCCTTTCTATCTGTATTAAAACAGCGTCTCAGAGACAACTTTAAACAACACTGGAACGCAAGGATACAAGCGTCTACCCGAGCGTCATTTTACATACACTTTGCATCATTCAGTTTCCAGTCATATTTAGATACTGTTAATATTACAAAATTCCGCAAAGCTCTTACACAGTTAAGGGTATCATCCCACAGATTAGAAATTGAGGCTGGGCGTTGGACTAAACCACGTATTACTCCTAGAGAAAATAGGTTATGCAAGACATGCGCGGTATTAGAGGATGAGTTTCATTTTCTTCTCGAGTGTCCAATATATGATCGTTTTAGAGCTGAATGCATCAAGCCATATTATACTAATAGGAAAAGTATGTTCACATTAATTCAGTTATTACAATCAAATAACAAACGAAACATCCGCAATTTAGCCGCTTACACGTTTAATAGTTTTAAAACTAGGAATGAATTACTATTTGCACCATAGTTTATAAACAGATGTAATGTTACACAGTTGTAACTTATAAACTAGTTATCGTTTTCGATTTTATTTCTTTTTTACCATTGACCATGAAAACCAGTGTAAACGATCCCTTGTTGTACATATTAAAATATATGTCATACACGAAGAAATCCAGACAGGATTAAGCAGTATTGTTAATGTTATCCGCTGACCGCGAGCACTCGCGTATTATGACATGAAATCCCCGTGCAGTAAATCCTTACCATGAGGTTGCGTGAATTCTTTTGAACTTTGAATAAGATGTAATACCTAACTATTTGCTTTACGTAAAATATTGTGCATTTGTTTAAATTTGATAGAGCTCTATGGAAGTTTAAAAACACGAATAATTCACTATTTTGTTTCACATTGTCTGCTTAAACATGTTGATATATTTTTGTATTGCTTCTTTGACATTACAGTAGTTCACCATAATTTTGATATGCATGCAATTAGAATTGACATAATATAGACATATAATACACTGTTGTATTTTATATAAACTGTATGTTTTTGTAGCACTGTCCGCCAGAACGGAGTGTTTTAGTAAACGTTTATTTGTCTTTGCACAAGGGTCATGTTTGACCTATTGCAATTGATTACATTGATGTACACATTGTAAGGTTCATGGAGGATGGCCTCGAACCTCCATGGACCTATGACGAGGCACAATAAAAGTTCTTCTACTATGTTATTGTACAAAAACATAAATACTGCCGAGAGACAATTACAACAATGTCTCAATAAACTTCAGACTTGGTCTGATGAAAATGGTTTTACATTTTCTAAATCTTGTACTAATTGTATGCATTTTTGTCAACTACGTAAACATCATGAGGAACCTATCTTATCCTGGATGTTTCACCAATAAACCTTAAATACTTGAAGGTCAAATGCCTTAAAACTCTTAATTTACTAAAATTTCTTGCAAACACTAATTGGGGAGCTGATTGAATTGTGCTCTTACGACCTTATAGAGCTCTTGCTGGACTACGGCTCAATAGTTAACGGATCGACTCGGAAGTCTTACTCAAAATGCTCGATCCTATGCATACCTATGGAGTACGAATTGCCTTGGGTGTATTTCGTTCATCACCAGTGGAAGATCTATATGCTGAAACTAACGAACCATCATCATACACTACTTGGTCCCGCCTTAATTCCATTAAGCGATGGGAAAGCTTGTAATGTAAGCAGGATTTCATGACGGATATTTTAACAATAAAACATGTTTAAAAACGTTAATACTCGGACCAGGTAATACTATGTATCATAGACGAGTCAAATTAGCCCTTCAGTATGCCATTAAATTACAGTCTAACCATCGAATTCAATTGTTGATACTGTTTTAATCCTAGTTATGGACCTCTTTTCGATCGAAAACCGAAGCCCATTCGACCATTTGATCTTCGTATTAAACCGCAGTTGAGAGATCTCGAAATTGACCTAAACTTGATTGCCAAGTACAAAGTGTCACACATTCTACCGTAGACTTTGGAAACACCCACAATTAGTTTTGCTCTTTGTAATAATAACAAGGCCGGTACAGACCCTACTAGAGTTTAAAATAACTTTAATGAAATGAAAGCGAAATACAGTAATTTTCAACATAAATATACACATGATTCAACAGATGGTGATAAGGTAGCTGCAGCAGCTATTGTTCAAAACACAGCATCAAAATATATATGATCAGCAGAACGTTAAGCAACTGAACATGTCTTAAATTATATTCAGGAATCTGATGATGACCATTATCATAATATTGTCTTGATTCCCTTTCATCTCTTCAGGCTCTGGGTAATCGGAAACCTGATAACCCGCTCTTCAACTTTTAGAAAAATACAACTTTCATATAACGAATAATGTTAGTATTTTCTGCTGGGTTCGAAACCTCGTCGGAATAAGAGGTAATGAAAGAGCTATTAGTGCTGTTAAGGCAACATTATATTTACCTATATTTAACACCAAATTACCTTACACTGATTTTAAATGTCATATTAACAAATATATTCGTAACTCTTGGAAAGCCATTTGGGATTTGTTACAAGGTGAGCAATAGTCAAAATGTATACCATGTTTTGCGGCGTAATCGGTCAAACATATATTGTTAGATTGTGTGAACATTGATCCGACACTACCAGGGTAATAGAATGAAATCGTTATTTGATATAGTTGATTTCAGTGTTGTTTTAAAGTTGTTAGAAATCAGACTGTATAATTCATTGTAATATGTGCATATTCCCATTTACCTGTTTACACACCCGTTGACGGGCATGTGCTGATCTACTTACACATATTTAATACTTTTATCATATCATCCCTTATTTGTAAAATCCCCGTTTGGTTGCCGGGGAAGAATACAACCACTGCAAATCACGCAAGAGGCATAGGGGTAGGACCCCACCCCCACCCCACACACACACGCACACACTGCATGTTCATTTTGTCATTGTTTTATCATGCTCATTAAAGGTTTTCTTCATGACACCGCATATGCAAATGTGGAAACGTGGCTCCATCGTAAATGGAGTGTCTACAATAGAATTTGCAGCATCTCTGCAGTTCAGCAGGTTAGAAGGTTCTAGACCCATTCTCCATCTTTTATTTAGATGTAAATGGAGGATGAGCCTGGTTCATCCCTGTTTGGCGCCATATAACCTTCTGGTGTGGGTGCGCCGTAAAACCCCAATTCAATTCAATTATTTGTAAATAGTTTTATCAATATATTTTCACATTATTTTTAATAACTTACTGCTCCATATGTTTAATTTTGTATCCGTTTTATGCGCACATGTGTCGACGTGTCAAATTCATTCGTTCGTTCGTTCGTTCGTTCGTTCTTTCATTCATTCATTCATTCATTCATTACCTACCTACCTACCTACGTAACACAGTGAATAGAAATTAAATTAATCAAATCTGACCGCTTGAGTATATCATTGTACATCATTGAAAACCACACTTACCATGTATCGATGCTAATAATGACGGCGTCGTAGTCGGTGTCATTTTCGTTGTCGTTGCATGCATCGGTTAAGGTAACGTCGTCGGAGTAGACGGTGTTAATCTCGTAACAACTGTAATTTTCTCCGGTGTTGCTATTTTCTGTATCATTTGTTGTTGATGTTGGTGGGTGGGTCACTTCTGTAGTAGTTGGTATTGTTGGTGGTGGCGTTCTTATTTCTGTATTATAAAAGCATTCGATATGGCTGAACACAGCATCCCTCTGATGTAACTATCTTGCTATAAAAATAGAAAACATTGAACAAAACGGGTTTAAATTGTATTTTACTCATTGACAGCCCCGCATTGTGTCGGATAACGGAACTCTTCATCTGAAAATTTAGCGGCTGGTGTTCCGCAAGGCTCTGTTCAGTCCTTTTTCTGTTATTTCTTTCTTTTATACATGTTTTATGCTTGACGATTTTGGGATTAAACTGTTTCTGGAATAAACATGAGACGATATAAAGATGACGAATATATCTGTATTGTTGTACAAGCAAAGTAGTTGCGTGTACTATAAACATATGATGTTAACAAAGTAACGTCCCTTATAGGGAACTCCATTTGCATAAATTGGGCATAAATTAGCAGTTAAACGTCTCCCCGCGCTTGCAGTCAGGACCGTTATTTATTCGATCTTTGTAGATCGCTGAGCCCGATACTCATATTTAGATATTGGTGGTACATTTTCAATTGTTTTTGTTTTCCTACTTACATTTTGATTCGGTGGTTTTACTACTGTAAAGGCTCTGGGTATTGTTTAACCACCCATAGGATATGTTGTCTGCTTTTTAATTTAATCTCATGATGCGCAGGCTTCATAACCGCTGCTCCCAACTAAATTCCACTTTGTTTATTTCGCTCTTCGGGACAGAGAATTTTATTGGATACTGGGACCTTACGCCTCTGGACATGGAATAATGGCAGTAAATATGGCATGTCCACCGCCATATGCATGCCATCTTCGGGATGGTTAAAATTCTGTACTATTGATTTTATGAATATTGAGTTCTGTCCAACCCGGGGCTAGGGGGCGTGAACGGTAGCAAGCATATTTCAATACCGTTCATAAACAGTCTCAATCAAACCGAGACTGCAATATTTCAATTTATCGTGTTCGGCCGTTTGCAAATGTCCTCTATCATACTCTTAGCTCTATGAGAGGTATGCGATACACATTATGATCTAATTAAACTAATATGTTCGATACTAGTATGTATCGAAAATATGTAGTTATACAAAATAACGTAAGACTATTTATATACAAAGAATTGATGACTACTTGAAAACTTTGAAAACAAGTATTTCTACAAACAAGTTTCAATTATTAAATTAAACAATGTTATATTTACGACAACATATAACAATATTTCCGAAATGATTTCAATTATTACAACAACTGCTACAAAAAGAAAGAAAATTCTTTCAAGAAAACAACAGTGTTTCAAGAAAACTAATAATAGTAACACACTGATAACATTGTACATACCTGGAATAAACAGAGGGTGTCTCGCCCACCGCGGCAAACTGCATATGCTTTTTTTTTATTATATTTGTTGTTAAATGATTTCCACCAAAGGCATCAATACATATGACCAAGTACCAAACAAAGAACTTAAGTTATCAGAAAAAGTTGACTGAGGTTAACTTACCTACCAAACTGATGTTTAGGGTAAATAACGCAAAACATGACCTTGACCTTGGTATTTTTTGTCGTTCAGCGATGTCCACCAATGCCAACAATACATATGACCAAGTATCAAAGACATAAAGTGAGGTAATTACATAAAGTTAACTAAGGTTAAGTTTGGGGGAAATAACGCAAAATATGACCTTGACCTTGGTATTTTTTGTCGTTCAGTGATGTCCGCCAATGCCAACATCACATATGACCAAGTATCAAACAAAGAAATTAAATTTATCAGAAGAAGTTAACTGAGGTTAACTTACCTAACCAAACTCATGTTTAGGGTAAATAACGCAAAACATGACCTTGACCTTGGAATTTTTGTCGTTCAGCGATGTCCAACAATGTCAACAATACATATGACCAAGCATCAAAGATATAAAATGAGGCAATCACATAAAGTTAACTGAGGTTCAGTTACCTAACCAAGGTTAAGTTACCAAAACAAGGTTAAGTATGGGGAATATAAGAAAAATATGACCTTGACCTTGGTCATTTTTGTCGTTCAGTGATGTTCACCAATGCCAACAATACATATGACCAAGTACCAAACAAAGAAAATGAGGCAATCACATACCGTTAACTGAGGTTGTTACCTAACCAAGGTTAAGTTACCTAACCAAGGTTAAGTTTTGGGAAAAATAACGCAAAATTTGACATTGACCTTGGTAATGTTGGCATTACCTGATGTCCCTTGACTCAACAAAGCATCTGACAAAGTTTTAAAAAAAAAAGCAGCGGTTGTTGAAATATAGTTGATTTAAAATGTAGCCGAAATGTAGCCTTTACCTTTGGAAAAATGACTGCTACCTACTATCGTGGGCGAGATCGTGGGCGAGACAAAAAGGAGACGATTATTAGTTATTGGGTTTGTTACTGACCCCCTACAGAAATATGTGGGGTCAGTAAGGCTTATAGGAGGCGAGGCAATAGCCGAGTCCCCCTATATATCTGACTGACCCTACATAAGAACTTTATGCAAAACATAATGACACCGTCTCAGAGTATTTTCTCTCAGTTAAACTTGTTGACCTTTTCACAACGAGTCATCATACATGTTATTTTAAAGCATTACATAATCTGATCTGAATGCATCTGATTCACAAATGACGAGCCACGAATTTCTTTTGCATATAATACATCGTTTTCTGCCAAATGACGTACTGTTCGGAGCAATTTACAGTTTTATTTACGTCCAGCAAGCACTTTGTTTACCTTTAAGAACTCAGATCAACTCATTATTTCTGCTTAAATCCTACAGTACAAATCGATCTTCGTGAATACCATTTGTAAGTATATTGAAAGGAAAAAGAAACGCGACACGGGAATTTCCGCTATATATTGTATATATTCCGTATATATTCCAAGGAATTCCCAAGATGTTTTGTCAAAAAAAAAGTTGCAGTTAGTTAGAGACAGGAACACAACTGTGATGTTGTAGACGTTTTAATCACAGTACACGTTGTAACAAGAAATTCGTAACTGTTGAAGTTGCTCTTTGAAAAATTTAGCCAGTTCAGTACTGTATTTAACGTAAAGAGTTTGCACAATTTTGCATTCTAAGTTTGCGCCAAACGAGTACTCTGTCAATAATGAAACTTTGCAGGAATACTTTTTGCTGTGTTACGTGTTGTTTTAGTCTTTTTTCTTAAAGGAAAGATCTTAAGTAGTCATGTACCATTCGATTAACAGCAGCATATTGTACATACAATATATAGCGGAAATTCCCGGGTAGCGTTTCTTTTTCTTTTTAATATATAAATGTATATGCTTATTTAGTCTTTTCCCTTTCCTTTGATGGTCAAAAGATGGAGACGGTATGTGAACTGGCTCTTATGTGTAGAGAGATAACAGTTCAGTTTTTTTACTGAGTCATATAAACTGTTGCTGGGCTGTTGAAGACAGTCCGTGAACTGGCTGATCCCATGATATTACATCAGAGATAGTATTTTTGTAAATAACATAAACAATTTAATCCTCTTTTCTGGTACTGGGTGGTGAAGATTGTCTGTACTCGGGCTGATCCCATTGAAACTAGTTTATAGAGCGAATTAAGTCTATTTATTGTATTTATATTATATAAGTACTATTTGTGAATTATACACCTCTTCAAAGCCAGACACTGGTTCACATATTTAGAATTGTCGCTTGTTCGTTATCGATGCGTGATAAAAGTGTTTTATATGTATGTATGTTATTAACTTAAGCCACGTCATCAATGTATTCAGCTTGTTAATACTTTATTTATTTCCACAGACCTAAATGTTTTATGGAAATAGTAATGTTTTGTTCAGGACCTTATATATACTGGCAAATATGTAATCCACAGAAAATAAAGAAATTATTATTATAAAATCTGGTACTGATGTTTGTTTCGTTGTTATTTCTGAAGTATTTGGTGTTGTTGGTGGCTGCTAAGCTGCGGCAGTGTTGCAGCACGATTTTATCGGCATTTTAGAGTGTTTTGCATGTATATGTTGTTGCGGCTAGCTGCAACATCTCTGGCGATGTTCTTGCAACATATACAATGTTGTAAAAGTTGTGGCGATATTCTGGCGACAACGGATAATGTTGATATAGGAAAGGTTTTGGCAACATATTGAACAACTATAGCAAGATGGTAGCACATGTTGAATATTTTTAAACTATTGGAGTCACCTCCCTTGCAGATTTAATGGTTTTAAATAAATACTTTTGTTGTACAATGAATAAATATAGTACACTATATTAAAGTTCTCCGGCCATGTTTTGTTTCATGAACATGTTTATGTTAATTAAATCGAAATCAATACACAACAATAGATATTTACAATTCACACATTGCAATATCTGTGAAAAGCGAGAATACGATTTTATTTGATGACGTAGAAAACTTCGAAAAGTTAAATTAACCCACAGGTAAATGTATTTATCAATTATCTGGCAATAGTTGTGCAGCTATACAATTCAGATTTACCTCATTTCCCCGTGCAGTCACGTAGTGGTAAAAGTAGTATCAATAATACTTATTTTTACATACAACTATCAAGAAATATTCATATGATGTTTAAGAGTTAAGTTTGTTAATTGATAATACTACAAAAAGGGTAGCCATTCACCTTTAATGTGAGTTGCTATTATATTCAGTGGTATGACTATCACTGACTTCAACATTCAGGTTTTCAACATGTTTTCGCGGCTACATTTTGTAATTGATCGTTTGTTACTTTAAAAACTGGCATTCATATTCATTTTGTTAACTTCTTTACATAATAACCTAAGGCTCAAGTCAGCTATTGTTATCACTTTTGGCCTGTCTTCCGTCTGTACATCCATCGACAATTACTTTAAACAGTATCTGTTCTGAACGGGCCTCTTTTGTTTTTAAGCAATACCGTGTTTCGATGTTTAAAGGAATTTTACTGGTAGCTTCTAGTTCTTGGAGTGGGGTGGGTATATGCATGATATTTAATAAACTAATACAGTCATATGACATTGTACAATACTTTGAACGCTTCAACAACACGAGCTCGAGGAAGCATAATTAAGACACACATGCCATCACGAAATTGTTGTTGTTGTTGTTGGTGGCGTTTTTTTTTTTGTAGTATTTGTTGTTGTTGTTGGCGTTGCTATTTGTGTAGTAATTGGTGTTGTTGTTGGTGGCGTTGCTATTTGTGTAGTATTTGGCGTTGTTGTTGGTGGCGTTGCTATTTGTGTAGTATTTGATGTTGTTGTTGGTGGCGTTGCTATTTCTGTAGTAGTTGGTGTTGTTTGCCGCGGCATTGCTATTTCTGTAGTATTTGGTGTCGTTGTTGTTGGCGTTGCTATTTCTGTAGTATTTGGTGTCGTTGTTGTTGGCGTTGCTATTTCTGTAGTTTTTTGTGTTGTTGGTGGCGGCGTTGCTATTTCTGTAGTATTTGGTGTTGTTGTTGTTGGCGTTGCTATTTCTGTAGTATTTTGTGTTATTGGTGGCGACGTTGCTATTTCTGTAGTATTTGGTGTTGTTGTAGGTGGCGTTGCTATTTCTGTAGTATATGGTGTTGTTGCTGGTGGCGTTGCTATTGCTGTAATATTTGGTGTTGTTGTTGGTGGAGTTGTTATTTCTGTAGTATTTCGTGTTGTTCTAGGTGGCGTTGCTATGTCTGTAGTATTTGGTGTAGTTGTTGGTGGCGTTGGTATTTCTGTAGTATTTGATGTTGTTGCTGTTGGCGTTGCTATTTCTGTAGTATTTGGTGTTGTTATTGGTGGCGTTGCTATTGCTGTAGTATTTGGTGTTGTTGTTGGTGGCGTTGCTATTTCTGTAGTATTTGGTGTTGTTGTTGGTGGCGTTGCTATTTCTGTAATAGTTGGTGTTGTTGTTGGATGTGTTGCTATTTCTGTAGTATTTGATGTTGTTGCTGTTGGCGTTGTTATTTCTGTAGTATTTGGTGTTGTTGTTGGTGGCGTTGCTATTTCTGTAGTATCTGGTGCTGTTGCTGTTGGCGTTGCTATTTCTGTAGTATTTGGTGTTGTTGTTGGTGGCGTTGCTATTTCTGTAGTATTTGGTGTTGTTGTTGGTGGCGTTGCTATTTCTGTAATAGTTGGTGTTGTTGTTGGATGTGGTGCTATTTCTGTAGTATTTGACGTTGTTGCTTTTGGCGTTGCTATTTCTGTAGTATTTGGTATTGTTGATGGTGGCATTGCTATTTCTGTGGTATTTGTTGTTGTTGTTAGTGGCGTTGCTATTTCTGTAGTATTTGGTGTTGTTTTTGGTGGCGTTGCTATTTCTGTAGTATTTGGTGTTGTTGTTGGTGGCGTTGCTATTTCTGTAGTATTTGGTGTTGTTGTTAGTGGCGTTGCTATTTCTGTAGTATTTGGTGTTGTTGCTGGTAGCGTTGCTATTTCTGTAGTAGTTGGTGTTGTTGTTGGTGGCGTTGCTATTTCTGTAGTATTTGATGTTGTTGTTGGTGGCGTTGCTATTTCTGTTGTATTTGGTGTTGTTGTTGGTGGCGTTGCTATTTTTGTAGGATTTGGTGTTGCTGTTGGCGTTGCTATTTCTGTAGTAGTTTGTGTTGTTGTTGGTGGCGTTGCTATTTTTGTAGGATTTGGTGTTGTTTGTGGCGTTGCTATTTCTGTAGTAGTTTGTGTTGTTGTTGGTGGCGTTGCTATTTTTGTAGGATTTGGTGTTGTTGTTGGTGGCGTTGCTAATTTTGTAGGATTTGGTGTTGTTAAAGGTGGCGTTGCTGTTTCTGTATTATTTGGTGTTGTTGTAGGTGGCATTACTTTTATGTGGTATTTTGTGTTGTTGGTGGCGACGTTGCTATTTCTGTAGTATCTGGTGTTGTTGCTGTTGGCGTTGCTATTTCTGTAGTATTTGGTGTTGTTGTTGGTGGCGTTGCTATTTCTGTAATAGTTGCTGTTGTTGTTGGATGTGTTGCTATTTCTGTAGTATTTGACGTTGTTGCTGTTGGCGTTGCTATTTCTGTAGTATTTGGTATTGTTGATGGTGGCGTTGCTATTTCTGTAGTATTTGGTGTTGTTGTTAGTGGCGTTGCTATTTCTGTAGTTGTGGTGTTGTTGCTGGTAGCGTTGCTATATCTGTAGTAGTTGGTGTTGTTGTTGGTGGCGTTGCTATTTCTGTAGTATTTGATGTTGTTGTTGGTGGCGTTGCTATTTCTGTAGTATTTGGTGTTGTTGTTGGTGGCGTTGCTATTTTTGTAGGATTTGGTGTTGTTGTTGGCGTTGCTATTTCTGTAGTATTTGTGTTGTAGGTGGCGGCGTTGCTATTTCTGTAGCATTTGCTGTTGTTGCTGGTGGCGTTGCTATTTCCGTAGTATTTAGTATTGTTGTTTGTGGAATTGTTTTTTCTGTAGTATTTGGCGTTGTTGTTAGTGGCTTTGCATATTTCTGTAGTATTTGGTGTTGTTGTTGGATGTGTTGCTATTTCTGTAGTATTTGATGTTGTTGTTGGTGGCGTTGCTATTTCTGTAGTATTTGGTGTTGTTGTTGGTGGCGTTGCTATTTCTGTAGTATTTGGTGTTGTTGTTGGAGGTGTTGCTATTTCTGTAGTATTTGATGTTGTTGTAGGTGGCGTTGCTATTTCTGTAGTATTTGATGTTGTTATAGGTGGCGTTGCTATTTTTGTAATATTTGGTGTTTTTGCTGGTGGCGTTGCTATTTCTGTAGTATTTGATGTTGTTGTTAGTGGCGTTGCTATTTCTGTGGTATTTGGTGTTGTTGTTAGTGACGTTGCTATTTCTGTAGTATTTGGTGTTGTTGTTGGTTGCTTGCTATTTCTGTAGTATTTGGTGTTGTTGTTGGTGACGTTGCTATTTTTGTAGGATTTGGTGTTGTAGCTGTTGGCGTTGCTGTTTCTGTGGTATTTGGTGTTGTTGCTGGTGGTGTTGCTATTTCTGTAGTATTTGTTGTTAGTGGCGTTTTTATTTCTGTGGTATTTGGTGTTGTTGTTGGTGGCGTAGCTATTTCTGTAGTAGTTGGTGTTGTAGTTGGATGTGTTGCTTTTTCTGTAGTAATTGGTGTTGTTGTTGTTGGCGTTGCTATTTCTGTAGTATTGTGTGTTGTTGGTGGCGGCGTTGCTATTTCCGTAGTATTTGGTGTTGTTGTTTTTGGCGTTGCTATTTCTGTAGTATTTTTGTGTTGTTGTTGTTGGCGTTGCTATTTCTGTAGTATTTGGTGTTTTTGTTGTTGGCGTTGCTATTTCTGTAGTATTTGCTGTTGTTGCTGGTGGCGTTGCTATTTCCGTAGTATTTACTGCTGTAGTTAGTGGCGTTGTTATTTCTGCAATATTTGGCGTTGTTGTTAGTGGCGTTGCTTTTTCTGTAGTATTTGGTGTTGTTGCTGGTGGTGTTGCTATTCCTGTAGTATTTGGTGTCGTTGTTTGTGTTTTTGCTGTTTCTGCAGTATTTAGTGTCGTTGTTTGTGGTTTTGCTATTTCTGTAGTATTTGATGTTGTTGTTGGTGGCGTTGCTATTTCTGTAGTAGTTGGTGTTGTTTGCGGCGGCGTTGCTATTTCTGTAGTATTTGGTGTCGTTGTTGTTGGCGTTGCTATTTCTGTAGTATTTTGTGTTGTTGGTTTCTGCGTTGCTATTTCTGTAGTGTTTGGTGTCGTTGTTGTTGGCGTTGCTATTTCTGTAGTATTTTGTGTTGTTGGTGGCGACGTTGCTATTTCTGTAGTATTTGGTGTCGTTGTATGTGGTTTTGCTGTTTCTGCATTATTTAGTGTCGTTGTTTGTGGTTTTGCTATTTCTGTAGTATTTGATATTGTTGTTGATGATATTGCTATTTATGTAGTATTTTGTGTTGTTGTTGGTGGTGTTGCTATTTCTGTAGTATTTGATGTTGTTGTTGGTGGCGTTGCTATTTCTGTAGTATTTGACGTTGCTATTTCTGTAGTAAACTTTATGTGTTTCTATTTCTGTAGTATTTGATGTCGTTGTTGATGATATTGCTATTTATGTAGTATTTTGTGTTGTTGTTGGTGTTGTTGCTATTTCTGTAGTATTTGATGTTGTTGTTGGTGGCGTTGCTATTTCTGTAGTATTTGACATTGCTATTTCTGTAGTATTTGGTGTTGTTGTTGGTGGCGTTGCTATTTCTGTAGTAATTGGTGTTGTTGTTACTGGCATTGCTATTTTTGTAGGATTTTGTGTTGTTGCTGGTTGCGTTGCTGTTTTTGTAGTATTTGGTGTCGTTGTTTGTGGTTTTGCTATTTATGTAGTATTTTGTGTTGTTGTTGGTGATGTTGCTATTTCTGCAGTATTTGGTGTTGTTGGTGGCGTTGCTATTTCTGTAGTATTTGATATTGTTCGTTGTGGCGTTGCTATTTCTGTAGTATTTGGTGTTGTAGTTGGTGTTGCTATTTCTGTAGTACTTAGTGTTGTTGTTGTTGGTGTCGTTGCTATTTCTGTAATCTTTTGTGTTGTTGTTGGCGTTGCTATTTCTGTAGTATTTGGTTTTGTTGACGATGGCTTGCTATTTCTGTAGTATTGGGTGTTGTTTAGGTGGCGTTGCTGTTCATGTAGTGTTTGGTGTTGTTGGAGGTGGCGTTGCTATTTCTGTAGTAGTTGGTGTTCTTGTTGGAGGTGTTGCTATTTCTGTAGTATTTAGTGTTGTTGCTGGTGGCGTTGCTATTTCTGTAGTATTTGGTGTTGTTGTCGGCGTCGTTGCTATTTCTGAACCCTTTGGTGTTATTGTTGGCGTTGCTTTTTCTGTATTATTTGGTGTTGTTGTAGGTGGCGTTGCTTTTTCTGCGGTATTTGGTGTTGTTGCTGGTGGTGTTGCTATTTATGTAGTATTTGGTGTCGTTGTTTGTTGTTTTGCTGTTTATGCAGTATTTGGTGTCGTTGTTTGTGGTTTTGCTATTTCTGTAGTATTTGACGTTGCTATTTCTGTAGTATTTGGTGTTGTTGTTAGTGGCGTTGCTATTTCTGTAGAAATTGGTGTTGTTGTTGGTGGCGTTGCTATTTCTGTAGTAATTGGTGTTGTTGTTACTGGCGTTGCTATTTCTGTAGTATTTGGTGTTGTTGTTAGTGGCGTTGCTATTTCTGTAGTAATTGGTGTTGTTGTTAGTGGCGTTGCTATTTCTGTAGTAATTGGTGTTGTTGTTAATGGCGTTGCTATTTCTGTAGTAATTGGTGTTGTTAGTGACGTTGCTATTTCTGTAGTATTTGGTGTTGTTGTTAGTGACGTTGCTATTTCTGTAGGATTTTGTGTTGTTGCTGGTTGCGTTGCTGTTTCTGTAGTATTTGGTGTCGTTGTTTGTGGTTTAGCTATTTATGTAGTATTTTGTGTTGTTGTTGGTGATGTTGCTATTTCTGCAGTATTTGGTGTTGTTGGTGGCGTTGCTATTTCTGTAGTATTTGATATTGTTCGTGGTGGCGTTGCTATTTCTGTAGTATTTGGTGTTGTAGTTGGTGTTGCTATTTCTGTAGTACTTAGTGTTGTTGTTGTTGGTGTCGTTGCTATTTCTGTACTCTTTTGTGATGTTGTTGGCGTTGCTATTTCTGTAGTATTTGGTTTTGTTGACGATGGCTTGCTATTTCTGTAGTATTGGGTGTTGTTTAGGTGGCGTTGCTGTTCATGTAGTGTTTGGTGTTGTTGGAGGTGGCGTTGCTATTTCTGTAGTAGTTGGTGTTCTTGTTGGAGGTGTTGCTATTTCTGTAGTATTTAGTGTTGTTGTTGGTGGCGTTGCTATTTCTGTAGTATTTGGTGTTGTTGTCGGCGTCGTTGCTATTTCTGTACCCTTTGGTGTTATTGTTGGCGTTTCTATTTCTGTATTATTTGGTGTTGTTATAGGTGGCGTTGCTTTTTCTGCGGTATTTGGTGTTGTTGCTGGTGGTGTTGCTATTTATGTAGTATTTGGTTTCGTTGTTTGTTGTTTTGCTGTTTATGCAGTATTTGGTGTCGTTGTTTGTGGTTTTGCTATTTATGTAGTATTTTGTGTTGTTGTTGGTGGTGTTGCTATTTCTGTAATTTTTGATGTTGTTGTTGGTGGTGTTGCTATTTCTGCAGTATTTGGTGTTGTTGTTGGTGACGTTGCTATTTCTGTAGTATTTGATATTGTTCGTGGTGGTGTTGCTATTTCTGTAGTACTTAGTGTTGTTGTTGGTGTCGTTGCTATTTCTGTACTCTTTGGTGTTGTTGTTGGCGTTGCTATTTCTGTAGTATTTGGTGTTGTTGACGATTGCTTGCTATTTCTGTAGTATTGGGTGTTGTTGTTGGTGGCTTTGCTGTTCATGTAGTATTTGGTGTTGTTGGCGGTGGCGTTGCTATTTCTGTAGTAGTTGGTGTTGTTGTTGGAGGTGTTGCTATTTCTGTAGTATTTTGCGTTGTTGTTGGTGGCGTTGCATTTTCCGTTGCAGTTGGTGTTGTTTTTGGTGGCGTTGCAATTTCTGCATTACTTGGTGTTGTTGCTGTTGGCGTTGCTATTTCTGTACTATTTGGTGTTGTTGTTGGTGACGTTGTTATTTATGTAGTACTTGGCGTTGTTTTAGTGGCGTTGCTATTTCTGTAGTATTTGGTGTTGTTGTTGGAGGTGTTGCTATTTCTGTAGTATTTGGTGTACAAATCCATAAAGGGTTACCTTTTGGACAGCAAGTGTCAATAATGATTCCCTCGTAAATTTAAAATCGGGTTGCCTTTTGGTTAAGCCGGTTTAACTTTTGAGTAGGTCGAGATTACATTTTGAGCAAAAAATGTCTACGTTTTGGGTAAGGGGTCACGTTTTAGACCGGGTTTCGTTTTGAGTTCCAGCAATTCCCGGTCATTCTGCATCTTATATGTCAACGGCAATAAAGATGTGTAACCATTGAATATACCAAAGTCAAAGGTTCGGCCGACTACTATCGGGGAACATGAAATTTACATCTACTAACATAGGTGACAATAAACATTTAATTTTAAAAGCATACCCGCCCCCATCCCAACCCACCCCACAAATAACGTTCTAAAGGACATGCCTAATCCATCCATAGATCCGCGCTTGACCACCACCGTAACACGAGTTTTGAATATAACTTTAAATAAATCTCCATACAATCAAGTTTGACAAGTGACTACGCGATATTGGCGTGAATTCAAATATATTCCTATCTTTATCGTTTTCGTTGATATATTCTAGCCAGTGTGGTCCATAGATATAGGTACACTACCGGAAATATATACTAATAATAAACAGATTAAACTCATCTAAATGTAATGTTGCACAATATTAATGGAGCCGGTATTGACGAAAATAGGGCAGCTCACTAGGGTTCCCGAACTTAGATATAGTTACTAACATGCCTTTTGTATACAACATCAAGATAGTGTAACTAAACAACCTGCATATGTTAGTTAAGTGGCAATGATGTTAAATAACATTTGTTGAAATTAAAGGGACACAGTCCGTAACTTTTTACTTATAAAACACAGCATATTTACGTTGATCAACAGTTCGCAACTACCAATATTGAATATTTATTAAACAGAAACACGATGTTTTGATGGAACAGCGTCGCATTACTATTGAATGTATTAAACTTTTTGGATAAAACTGATATGTCGCTCAGCACATCCTCGCATCGTATACTTTTATCCAACTCGTATAATGAATTCAATATTAAACAGGCACTCATGTAAGGTGCTCTATAAATATAATCAGTACCGTACACCGTACATTCCTCGCATTTAAGTATACTAAATCAGCCGGATGTGCTCGCCTGGTGCATTCGAAAGTAGTTCTATATTATAGAGTGCTAATCTTTTTTTCTTTAAAAACCTTTTTAGTGCAGTTTCCTGTTATTTTTTGGCTGTAACTGTATTCTGGACATGTTGTTGATATTTGAAAATGCAACTCATCATGTTTTTGACAGTTTTTATATACATTTTCAGAAGTGAAAGTGGACATCAAGGGGTAAAAATAACGTTGACCTTTGACCCGGTGTTAGTGTACAGCTGAAGAAATGTTTCTTAGAAGATATTTAACCCCTATTTCCTTGTTGATGTTTTCTAGCAGACATGTTTATTTGCATGAGAAAGTGAGTTTTCCAGAATTCTATCAAGGTTTGAGGTGGTCAACATAGTCAACATTCTCACTTTACTATCGAAGGGGCATGTAGACCCATTTACGCTATTATGACCTCAAACCTGTACTGGCATGTATATACGGATGATCAACATTATACATAGTATGCATATAAAAGTGTTACGTTTACAATACAGTTAAACGCATTTATTTAAACATAAACAGATAATAAATAAGTAAACAGAATTTGTATCGTATCGTATCGTTGAAGTAGACTTTTGAAATTGACAGATAACAAATACCATGTAGATGTACAGTACGGTATCTTCTGTTCATTATTTATTATAACAATTTTATCACATAATATGGCTTCTGGGAGTGCATGCTATATCATACACGTTCCGATACATATTTATCATTATTTGAAGTCTTACTTTCTATAATTTCTCTTGCAAATTGACACGGTATATAAGGTAAATTGACAACATTGAAGTGAAACTATCACGTCGCAGGTTTGTTAAGTGATAAACAGAATCTTACATTCGTGACTATGTATTATTGACTTTAATAAACTCGTTGGATAAAAAGATAGGATACTCTCGGTTTATTAAAGTCAATACTACACAGTCACTCATGTACGATCCTTTATCTCTTACATGAAGATATAATCGAAAGTACAAATCGAGGTTCAATCAACACTGATGTAAGAAATTAAGAAGAAAACAGTAGTGCCTTAAACTGTTAAAATGTTATACATGCCAGCAAAAATGTATTAACAATATAATTTTTGCTCAGTATAATTTGGAATTAATCGAAGATACCAGTAATATAATGCTATAAACTGATTTCATATCATACTGACCTTTGTTTTTGGTCCAATGATTGTCATATTGGCCAAATTTATAAATTTACTGAGCTTGTTTAGCCGCGCGATAAAGCAATCTCTACCCAGAGGACACTCGTTCCTCATTTGACTCTGTCAACGTCAAAATAAGTAGGTTTAATGGTTAGGTCACGTGATTATTCAAAAAGGTTATGACGATGTTTATAATAAATCCTTTTGCGTGATCTGCAAAGATAAAATATTGACCTATATTAAATAATTTCTATGAGTTATTTTTTTAGTAATTTTCTGCTATCGAGCTTCGCTTTGATATGTTTACATATGCGTTCCTAAGTACGTATTATTTTCGTAGTAAAATAGTCCCGATTAAAACTAAATTGTTTTCATGCATTATTTCAAATCTTGCAACATCTAATTTGCAGATATTCTGAAAAGTATATTTACACAATAAATAAATAAGTTTCAGGCGAACATATTCCAATTTAACAAGTTTCACCAAAATCTTGTAATTTAGTAGTTAGCAGAGATATATGTTAGTGCAAGGAACGATAACTCTGCGTGGAGATTGGTGATTATTATAAGAAGTATTCATCTTTTTCGACTTTTTTTAAACTTCTATTTCAGTAAAGAAACAAGATACTGAAGAGCTCTACCGACAAAGGTCTACTGACGACCTTGACAAAGGTCTACTAATGATCTTGACAAAGGTCTACTAATGACCTTGACAAAGGTCTACTGATGACCTTGACAAAGGTCTACTGACGACCTTGACAAATGTCTACTGATGATCTTGACAAAGGTCTACTGACGACCTTCACAAAGGTCTACTAATGACCTTGACAAAGGTATACTGACGACCTTGACAAAGGTCTACTAATGACCTTGACAAAGGTCTACTAATGACCTTGACAAAGGTCTACTGACGACCTTAACAAAGGTCTACTAATGACCTTGACAAAGGTCTACGACATTGACAAAGGTCTACTGACGACCTTAACAAAGGTCTACTAATGACCTTGACAAAGGTCTACGACATTGACAAAGGTCTACTGACGACCTTGACAAAGGTCTACTGACGACCTTTGTATATTCTAGTATATGGGCATATTTGAAGTCACATAGTTAATACATTCATTTTTTTAAAAGCCTAAAAAATAGTTGAATTACAGTTTGATATTCCATTAGAAAACATATTATAGGTTACGATGTCACTGACATGTGTGTATGTTTATGTTATTTATACTGCTCTCTGAAGATCTACTTAAATAAGTAGTGAAAGTACTAGCGGAATAGAATAGAAAACTCACTTTAACAGCACATTTTTCAGTAACATAATGACTTTCAGTTAACAAAACTAATAAATTTCATCAGTATTGACAGACTTCCGGTACGTATTGGCCAAGTTTATGTCGTATTATGTGGAGAAGTTATAATGAAACGCGGCTATTAATGATCAGTTAATTAAAAATATCCGGGCGAAGTAAACTAATTTGACGCATAATAAAGCAATTTTATCTTCAAACGATACCGCCCTATCTTTTAAAGCTTTTAATTTATTTAACAAAACCAGCTGATGCCTTGTCTACATACAGTTCCTGGCCGATCAAAATGCGTTATGTATTTGTAACATGAATAAATACAAATGTAAAAACAGTTAAAAGAACAATATGACAGCGATAGTTTTAACACAAGACATCCAAGTAATCTGGTATCAGGTATGCATTGTTAGCAAATTGATACCCATCGTGATTACGATAGATTACAAATCGATAGTCATCGTGATTGCGGGGTTCAGATCACCACCTGTAACGTGAAATAAGTTGGCCGTGAAAAAAGTTGTTATAAGTGGATATACGCACGCGCGTAACATATTTTCGCCAGTACGGTAATACATGCGATCCCGTACACATTCGCGTTCCTCGTTCGCTACAGTGTGAAAGCCAAACCACGCCTTTATTCCCTTCATCACCTCCCACATATTTACGCGCATGCGCATATCCACTTATACCAACTATTTTCAAGGCCAACTTATTTTACGTATTGTTCACGAAAAACATGTACCTATAAAAGAGCGCTTTGCCGAAATTCCCTCATTCGAAGTCCAGACTCTATTGTGCCCATCGCGTCAGGTATACCTTGACGTGTTCGTTGGCGGAGGGACTATAAACCTTAGAATTACACACACACACACATTCCCTCATTCGTCGCAAGCTGTGGAGGTTAAGAGAAGCAGATCATCCAGTTCACGCAGATTCGTACATATTTGAAGTCAAGGTATGAAACATTATAATTATTATTTCTTGTTTTTACGAGTGTATGATCTCACCCTTCGGGAAGTCCGTTACACTGGGGAGTGATTCTGGACGATAGCTGGTAATGAATTCGCGTCGATGCGCTGTTGTTAATATAAACAAAACCTTTAATACCTATTTCATTTACATTCATATGTCAGTAAACATGTAATAGTAAGTATTTTCATTCAAGAATATCACCTCAATATGAGAATCCATTAAGAGTATAGCCTTTCCAATACTTTAATCAAATACTTCAACATATTTAGTTTTCTGTTTATATGGAGCACTGAAACTCTTCCTTATTCACCATATAATCATGACATGTGTGGGTCTTTTTGCGCATACACTTTTACTGAGATTATTGATTTAAACATATTTATTTTACATCGATTGCGAAACAAGTTCTTGCAACTTAGATTAATCACTGTTGATGGTTTCCTGGTTGGAACCAGTACTAAGCAATGTGGATTAATTATCTTGCTCAAGGATAAATAACGTGGCCGCGACGAGGTTCGAAACCACGACCTCTCGATCTAAAGTTCGGCGCTCTGAGATTAATAGTAGGTCTATGTATTAATTCGACGTCTTTTGCATAATTAGCGTTATCCCTAAACTTCCGTACGGTAGAACTATATAGAGGATATTTGTTGTTTTGGAGTGAATAACATATTTTATTTCATCGAGAAGTGAGAAAACTTTATATTTTCACGAATGCGAAGCATGAGTGAAAATATAAAAGTTTTCTCACTTTGAGATGAAATAAAATATGTTGTAGCATGGTCGGTGACATTTCCTTTGATGAATACAGAGCATTAAATCGTTTAATTTAGGATAACTAAAGGGGCGTGGCTACACCGTACTACAACTACCGGATATTGGAATTTAGAGTACGGTCACTATGACGTCACAGTGTTACCAGGTACACCATGCTACAACAAAGATAGAGTCTGTCTAAGCTCGTTGGTTATTTAAACACCTCGATGGGCTACGCCCATCTCGGTGTTTAAATAAGCCAACTCGCCGAGACCAGACTCTATCTATTACTTATTCACGACAAAACAACAAATTTTCTTTTTATTTTATGCTTTTTCAAACATATTTTTAAGGAAATTATGGTAGAACAACAAAAGTATTCCCGGCAGCTACTGTGAAATAAAACTCTATATTCCACAGTGTGGAATAACACTTTTATTTCACTGATAATATACAGTATTTCATTGCATATCATAAAATAAATAACTCTACTTGGTTAAACTTCGCGGAAAGCAATTATGAATCGCTTATGATGCATCGTGTGTCAATCGGTTTTGTGTCTTAAATCAATTACCAAAACATGGAATCCTAAAATACTTAAATGTAATAAATGAACTAACTACCTCAGAGTCTAATATACACAATTTAGTTCCAACTCATAATTATGTATTATGGTGACATTTTTCAAAGATCATTAATTTTGATTTATTTGTGTTCAGTCGCCATGTCTACTAGAATGATAACAGAATGTACGGTATCCTTAAAAAAGGCAACGATTACTACATTGTCCGCATAAAGAAGCATGGCTATTTTCAATTAATTTATCGTAAACACAGCATATATCGATGGAACGTTCTCAATTTAATACTACGTTTTCTTACTTTAATTTCAAGTAGTTGGTTCCTCTACTCCAGCATTTGTTTAATTATGTGGAGTGCGTGGTCCATTGGTAGAGCTCCGAACTCCAGATCGAGAGTTCGTGGGTTCGATCCTCGCCGTGGCCACGTTATTTATCCTTGAGCAAGACAATTAATCTACATTGCTTAGTACTGGTTCTACCCTGAAATCCATCGAGAGTGATTAATCTAAGTTGCAAGAACTTGCTTCGCAATCGATGTAAAATAAATATGTTTAAACTAACTAATGAGTTTAATTACCCTTAGGATATGTTGTCTGATTTTTAATTTAGTATTTTGACTGTTACTTGTGACACGCAAGTTTCATAACCTTCGCTACCTACTAAAATCCTTTTTTTTCCCGCCCATTCTTTTTTCATTTTTGGTTAAAGCATCTTTTTAGAAACGGGGACCATCCGCCACTGCCCATGGAATAGTATGAAAATACCTCACTGAAGGTTCCGTGTTCACCGTCATATGCATACCATCTTTTCGTACTATTGACGTTCTGCTCCACCCGGGGCTAGAGGGTGTGAACGGTAGCAATAATGTTTACTAATGTTCACGAACAGTCTCAGTAAAACCGGGACTGAAGTAGTTTTTATATTTATCGTGTTCGGCGATTTCCAAACTCATTTCGTATTCTTTCTTTTTATATATCACAGTAGCGTTCCATGTGCAGTGTAGCGGCGGGAAAATGTCTTCCTGGACCCGATATTTGTATACAGATATCGGCGATACATTATTAAATATTTCGTTTGTTTTAAGTTAATATTAACAACGTGGTTCCACTACTGCAGCATTTAAAGGCTCTGACTATTGTATTTTACCCTTATGATATGTTGTCTTCCTTTTAATTTAGTCTTGGGACTGTTATTTGTGAAACGAATGCTTCACAACCTCTGCTCCCAACTAAATTTCATTTCATTTTTTGTCGCCCATTAGGGCAAATCATTTGTTAAAAACTGGGACCATACACCACATACTATGTTGAATGTTACATGTTCACCGTCATATGCATACCATCTTCGGTATGGCTGATATTGTCGTACAACTGACGTTTAAATACTGAGTTATGTTCAAGCCGGAGCGGTGATGAACGGCTCACTACAGTTCTAGCTTCGAGAATCATTGCTCTTATGGTGTGTACCTACCATAGAGCTACGATGCGATCCTTCATAGAAAAAGTAGGTACCAGGGTCGAGTCCCCTATCAATAGAGGTTTCAGAATATACCAGGTAATGCCTGCATAACAACTGCCGTATTTCAATAGACACACACCTGACAATTTCCGGCTTACGTTGTTAACGTTGTTTTTTGTGTCAGTTGTGGGCGGGTTAAAGTTCAAGAACAATATATGGACAGTCGTGCAAAAAATGCATAGATCGACGAGAAAATCTTCTCTTTGATGGGTGAGTTTTATATAAAGTATGCAAGTGTGGTATCTAAGGTTTAATCTATTTAAATACGGCGGTTGTTTCTGCAGGCATTGCGAGCTGTTTTCACAAACCTCACCGGAAAAGTACGTATGGTGGTCGGTACGGGAACCTACCTACAACTGAAGGCATAGGAATCACGGCTTTATGGTAGCTACATGCTGCAGTAAGACTCCGGATTCGCACGTCTACCACCGTTAATAACAGTCCCGATCAAATCGAGACAGATATTGATCGTATTCGGCGATTTTCAAATTTCACATTTCATCCTGCTTTTCTAAATCAGAATAAACAGTCCATACTATACTGAAAGGAAAAAGAAACGCATAATACAAAAATTGCTTATACTACATTAGTATATACACCTTATTCCACGTAAGGGACTACTACTACTAATTACAGAAAGGACAACTCTGGCGTGTATTAGACCTTTTAATCAAAGTATACTTATACACGAAATTCATTAATTTTGATGACATTTTACAATTTTCAGACACGTTTTCTGCTTATGCCATAAAAGTGAACGGAATATGTGGCTATTTCACATTTTATAAATACACAATGCAGTGCGTTTCTTACCCGAGCTTAACTCCTTTTCAATACATGTAATATAATACTCATACGCAATCTATCTACGATATAGTTACCATAGGTTATGCGATATTGTATGTTTCTAAACCTTACCATATAGTTATAAATGATTAAGTCAAATTTGAGAATATTTTTCCCAATTCATTTTTAAGTCTAATTCGATATAACATTCTTCATCATTTCATTTTTTAAAATCTGGAATAAAACATACCGTCACCCCATGTTACAGGGTAATTAACCGTTTTTGAACAGACGGTTATACTGTTTGTGTCAATCTCTACCCAGAGTACACTCGTTCCTCATTTGACTCTGTCAACGTCAAAGGAAGTAGGGCGAACGTTTAGGTCACGTGGTTATTCAAAAACGTTATGACGATGTTTTTATAATAAATCCTTTTGCGTGGTGATCTGCAAACATAAAACATAGACCTATATTAAATAAAATAAAAAATATTTTTATGAGTTAATTTTTTTTATTAATTTTCTGCTATCGAGCTGCGGTTTGAAATGTTTACATATGCGTTTCGATTGAGGAGACCTGTGTACGTATTATTTTTGTAGTAAAATAGTCCCGATTAAAACTAAACTGTTTTCATGCATTATTTCAAATCTTATAACATCTAATTTGCAGATATTCTGAAAATTATATTTACACAAAAAAAAAATAAGTTTCAGGCAAACATATTCCAATTTAACAGGTTTTACCAAAATCTTGTAATTTAGTAGTTAGCGGAGATATATGTGAGTGCAAGGAACGATAACTCTGCGTGGAGATTGCGAATTTGTATCAGGAAGCTGTTTTTTATGACTCTTCGTATATATTTGCAAAATGATCGAGTAAGCCTGTGATACTTAAATTGTTGGCGACTGATGCTATGTTTTTGTATTTCACTATTAACAATTTCAAAAACTGTTTTTTTTATTATTATTATTATTATCTTTTGCTTACACATGTAATCGTTTTCTCTCATTACATATATATATTGTTCTAGCTTTTCGTTTCACCCATGTGTTGGTGTGCCTTAAAACCCAATTCAATTCAATTCAAATTTAAATAAAGCGTGTTGAACTACATTTGATGTGTGTTTGCGTAATTCCGTTTTTTCTTGCAATTACATTTCTCGCTGTTTTAAAATCACATTTTGCTCTATAACATTCTCCGTTAAACCAGTATTTATGACGAGGACGTAGACACACTTATGTTCACTCTTCAAGGTCCGTGGTCGAGGGGTTAACGACGTTGTAAACCTTCTCGCCTCTCACCGCTGCGGGTTGGCATCCTACTGGGAGCTCAACTTGTAGGTGAGAAAGTGTCGATTTTTACGGATGTCGGGACAGTACTGGTTCTATCCAGGAAAAATCGGGTGATCTGCCTCTACCACAAAAACATCGACCGTCATATATGGCCAAAATTGTGCAAAAAATGACGTAAAAACATTCAGACTAACAAATCAAAGTATTAGCCTTAATCTCAAACATACGGTTTGGGGTGATTATCATTCTGTTTTCTATTGCTATACGGACCTCACATTGTATAATTTTACTTTCAGAATGAAACTAACCACTGTTTTAGTTGTCGCTCTGGTTGCTGGGCTAGTAGTCTCGGATGTTGATGGGGCTTGGGCAAGAAGGAGAGTTGGAGCTGTCGCACCAACTATGGCCGATGCGAAGGAACAAAGAGACCTGGTGGCAGACAAGGCAAAGGCAGCTATAAAAGTACTGCAAGAGCTGGGAGAGGAACTGGAAGACGAAATAATGAAGGAAATAAATTAAATAAATGATGAAATATAGAGACATTATACATAGCAGATACATCAGTTAAGAGTTTTGCATAACTTACAGACAGCTGGGACTTGGATACATACAACATGTATTGTTATAATTAAAACATATCGAACTTCAATGTTTTTTGAGCCGTAAACTGTCTTGTTGTTTTCAAAAGTATGCTTTTATATGTTTTTACTCAAAATGCATACTTGTAAAACCCAAATCTAAACATACAATAAACATAATAAATGGCATTATTTCAAAACTTGTATATGGTTATATTTGATATTTTTAAAACCCTTATCAAACAATGTATATTTTACTTATCGGTCAAAGAATGTGTAATTATAAATTTAGCATTAAGCTCATTGCTACAAAGATATGACTGAAAGATTGTTGAAAGCGACGTTAAACCCCATGCATACATAATGGCCAGTGCTACCCTTGACTAATAAGCACACAGCACAGGCGATATATATTTTAAAATGTATCAATATACTTCGTCTTATGATGTCATTATCAAGGTCATGCGTGTTTTGATTAATTGACATAATTATAGAGTCTGAAGAGATGTTTTATTTGTTATTCAAGACGTGCTCTGACGATAAAATGCATAAGTGTAAGTGTCATGTACACATATTTAGAATTATTGGTTTATCTTCAGTGACTGCAATTTCAATGTGATTACACATATTAGGGGACAAACACCTTAAATATGAATGGCCACCCTTTTGGTAGAATTATCAATTAACAAATATAACTCTTAAACATCATATGAACATTTCTTGATAGTCTTAGAGAGAAACATATATTTAAAACCGCTACTAAATAAGCATTATTTGCATGACGTAGATACTACTTTTACCACTGCGTGACTGCACGGGGAAATGAGGTAAATCTGAATTGTATAGCTGCACAACTATTGCCAGATAATTGATAAATACATTTACCTGTGGATTAAATTACCTGTTCAAAGTTATCTACGTCATGAAATAAAATCTAATGCTCGCTTTTCACAGATATTGCAATGCGTGAATTGTAAATATCTATTGTTGCCTATTGATTTCGATTTAAATAAACAGAAACATGTTCTTGAAGCAAAACATGGCCGGAGAACTTTAAACAATCACACTTGTGTGAGGACAAGTTAAAACAAGCTACTAGTTTAAACAGGTGGCTGGTAGAAAAGTCAATGAAACCAAGGAATGTTTCGCTTCTGTTATATTTAGAAATGTATTTAGAAATGTAGATTCATAGGAACTCAAAGTCAATTCAATTAAGTAAGATGTGTGTTCATCATCTTTGGTTTAAACTTATTTATTTTACATCGATTGTAACGAAAGCTCTATGAACTTATTTGAATCACTCTCGATGTCTTCCTGGGTAGAACCAGTACTAAGCAATGCAGATAAAGTGTCTTGCTCAGAGACACAACGCATATGGCAATGGCGGGAATCGAACCCACGACTTTTGGATCATGGGTCCAACGCTCTACCACTAGACCACGTTGAAATTTCGCAGTTGAACCTACGTCTGGGCTTAACATATAATGGATGTGCAATATAACACACTTATGTAAAGACAACTTGTTTGACCCGATGTCTACAAGTTTTATTTAGAAAGATAGCATTCTAGCATTTCTATCACAACATCAATTCAATCACACACCATACAATTGGCGTGCAACTTTTCCTATTTTTATATATTTTAAGAAAAAAAAGCCGCCCCAGAGAGAGGGGAAGGATACATAGGATTCCGGGAACCGTGCCCTACTATTATTATCGAATAGATTCCTATGGTTCTTTAACGTGCTCGGAGGATAGATCAAAATGGTTGGTCCCTTAAGGATGTGTAGATGCACACTAAGTTTTCGTATTTTGGTTCCGTCTGCTGGGTCCGCTAGGGAGTAGTCGAGTAAAAAGAAACACAAAAATATATACTATCTTGTCCAAATGTGAATGCATTTATAAAACGGGTTTTGTTACTCTACCGTAAAGGGGCCACTCTACATGGGTACTTCGGGGGCACTCCTCAGTTTCGCATGAATGTCCATGTAAATCAGAAAGAAATCAACTAAGCATCTTTTAGGTCCATGGATGGTATTTATAATAATTATGAAGCACATGTTTGATGTTTTTTTCAGTTTTGAGTACTTCTAAGTTTATTTTGGTGTATTGGAATATGCATTCTTTGGGTATTTTGGAGGCTATAAATAGAAAAATGTGAACCTATCAAAAACTTCCAAAAAGTAGGAAAAATGGCTGATTTTGACTCAGCATGGAATAAGTTTTAAAACGCCGGAGTAGGTATGTACAATTTAGCATTTCCTGATATGCAAGAGCATTATGAGTGCAGACATGACCCTGATATGCGTAGGAAATTATTTTTTTTTATTTATTGACATTTGAAATATTGCTAAAATTGCTTTTTTAGCATGTTTTGAGGGGTGGGGTAATCTTAAAGAAATGGGACTAAAGTTGTACAGAAAATGCTTTTTGATACTTTTGTTTGGTATGGAAACATGGGTGATTTTATTGTCTTCTAAGAAATGTATGACACAATGATGATGTGATTTATTTTTGCTCAAGGATTCAGGCTAAGGGCTTGTCATGGGTTTGATGATTGAGAAATGTACATTAAACTGTGGAGTGCCCCCTTGGGGGACTTGCAGTAATTTCTGTTCGACTGCCATTTTGCTCAATGCAGGGCAAAGGGTTTTCCATATAGACAGTAGAGCGATACAGACCCTCTTGGGCCTCTTGTTTTGTGGTAAAGGCACGTTTCCTGGGTAGAATCAGTACTGTTCACCTCCCGCCATCCGTAAAAATCGACGCTTTCTCACTTACAGGTTCAGCTCCTAGCGGGATTCGAACCCGCAGCGGTGAGAGGCGAGAAAGTTTACAATGCAACGTCGTTAACCACTATACCACGGAAGCAAAACATGGAATTGTTTAACTGTGCTGCTTAAACGACTCGATGATGTCGTTATGAAAGAAACGTTATACATATTCAATTTCAGGAGCAAATTCTTCAGGAGCAAGTTCTTCTTCTTAGAGGGCTGGCGTGGCGCAGTCGGTAGCGCGGCGGGTTTGTAACCGGAGGCCTCGGGTTCAATCCTCCGTGGTTCCACTGAGTTTCGTCGGTGTGTTCTTAGGCAAGACGCTTTCCCTTAGCCTCGTCAGTCGGATGGGGACGTAAACCGGGCGGTCCCGTGTATCGGTCTATCCTCCGAGCACGTTAAAGAACCATAGAAATCTATTCGCTAATAAGTTCCCGGATTCCTATGTATCCTTCCCCTCTCTCAACCTATACTGTGTTGATGAGCCGTTAAACAACATTCGATTCAGTTATTCTTCTTCTTCTTTTTCTTCTTGACTACTAATTGAATTTAAATGAATAAAGCGCATATACGCCACAGTAAACGAGCTTTTCCTCTGACGCTACTGAGAAGTTGACGGATTACTCGTGAACTTTCTGAGACTTGTTCAAAAATGTTTCCGGGTTTCTGTCAGTTTGAAAACGTTCAGAATTTCACAGAAACAGGCCTGTCAAACCTCGGGATAAAATCCGGATTCTTCGGGAATTTTCATTTGCTCTCCGGATCTCCGTGTTCATTCTCCGGCTTTTCATCAAAACAAAATGTTCATGATTTAACAGTTATATTTTCACAGTTTACCAGCTATTTCCTTCATTGGTCCTGTTACGCTTCCTAGTCACTAATTCAAAGGTTAACAAGTGTCAAATCAATGGATAATTAGTTCCTTCAGTGATAGCAATATCATGTAGAATATTTGCAGTTTCATAAAAATATAAAATGTATAAAATGTTGTGGTATAGATAAAACCAAGTCTTTCTAATTTAATTACAAAGTCCTCTCTAAAACAAACTCTTTGTGTGCAGGTTGAATTGAATTGAATTGAATATTGTTTAACGGCTCATCAACACAGTATATATTATTTAGAGCCGCCCCAGAGAGAGGGGAAGGATACATAGGAATCCGGGAACTTATTAGCGAATAGATTCCTATGGTTCTTTAACGTGCTCGGAGGATAGACCGATACACGGGACCGCCCGGTTTACGACGGACGAGGCTAAGTGTCTTGCCCAAGAACAAATCGACGAAACTCAGTGGCATCACGGAGGATTAACCCGGGGCCTCCGGTTACAAATCCACCGCGCTACCGACTGCGCCACGCCAGCCCTCTAATAGTAAAACATGTTTTTAAATTGGTGTCATGCATAATAGTTTATTTATTTATATAAGCCAAATATGGCCCATGAACATGTTTTTAAAATTAATATACAAACTATACAGAATTGTCATGGGTGAGATGAGCAAGAACATAATGTATTTATAAAGTAAGTTATAGTATGTAACAAACTACATGGATATTAGTATTTCTCTCTTTCCATTACATGCAACAACTCATTCATTTACTTAGGTCTCTTATCCATTCAGCCTTACATTCGTATATTATGTATAAGTCACCGTATGTTTTAATAAGTAAACAATAACATGCATATGCAGTATGATTTAGCAAGTTTAAGTAAGTAACATATCCCTTTGGGAGAGATCTTTCTACAAAGCAGGTATATTTCCATATAGAGCTTGTAATATTAAGTTAAAACAAGTTCCCTGTGTTAATTCTAAGTATTCGTAGTTCAAATGCTTGGTATACGAAGACGGATAACTTTCTGATTTCAAACTCGCATGTGCTATTTATTAGTTGTGTAAATTTTAAGAAGCTTGGGTGTTTCCAAATGTATTTTTTAATATATATAGTTCTTAAATCGTTGTAGTTTTTGCACTCAATTACAAACTGGTATTCGTCCTCCAATAGGTTACATTGTCTGCATTTTCTATCTTGTAAAGGTACACTTACAGGCTTCCTCCACTGGCCACATTCAATTTCTAATTTATGCGATGACAATAGTATATATGCATATTTACACAATTTAAATTTGGAGAATACAACTTGAACAGTGTCTAGGAACTACTTATTGCTCAACGAGTGTCGATTATACAGTGTTATGTACATCAAGTGACAACTAATAATTGCTCAACAATTGTCAAATAACCAGTGGGTACATCAATTCTTTTCACTGCTCAACAACTGACAACTATACAGTTTGTGTTATTTACATCAACTAGTCATTGCTGAACAACTGTCAACTATACAGTTTGTGTTATGTACATCAACTAGTCATTGCTCAACAACTGTCAACTATACAGCTTGTGTTATGTATATTAACTAGTCATTGCTCAACAACTGTCAACCATACAGCTTGTGTTATGTACATCAACTAGTCATTGCTCAACAACTGTCAACTATACAGTTTGTGTTATGTACATCAACTAGTCATTGCTCAAAAACTGTCAACTATACAGCTTGTGTTATGTACATCAACTAGTCATTGCTCAACAACTGTCAACTATACAGTTTGTGTTATGTACATCAACTAGTCATTGCTCAACAACTGTCAACTATACAGCTTGTGTTATGTACATCAACTAGTCATTGCTCAACAACTGTCAACTATACAGTTTGTGTTATGTACATCAACTAGTCATTGCTCAACAACTGTCAACTAACCAGTCATTGCTCAACAATTGTCAACTATACAGCTTGTGTTATGTATATCAAGTAGTCATTGCTCAACAACTGTCAACCATACAGCTTGTGTTATGTACATCAACTAGTTATTTCTCAATAACTGTCAACTATGCAGTTTGTATTATGTACATCAAGTAATCATTGCTCAACAAATGTCAGCTATACAGTTTGTACATCAACTAGTCATTGCTCAACAATTGTCGACTATACAGTGTTATGTACACCAACCAATTGTCGACTATACAGTATTATGTACACCAACTAGGCATTGCTCAACAAGTGTCGACTATACAGTTTTATGTACAGCAACTAATCATTTCCCAACAACTGTCGACTATACAGTGTGCACATTAACTTTTCATCTAAGTGTTTCAAATATAAACCACACTGCCTGGGACAAAATGGACCACTGGTTATCCAGACAGAGGTATAAAATTACACCCAAATTCATCTGTATTTTGTCATTCTTGCCATGTTCATGAAAGGTCTTCATCATGATCCCTGCATTACTTCAGTTGCTACTACAGTGGCGGCAAAAATTAATGATCTTAGCTTCGGTGAGAAATGGAGTGTTTACAACATAATTTGCAGCAACTCTGCAGTTCTACAGGTGAGAAGGTTTGAGGCCCATTCTGCATTTTGTTAATCTCGATGTAATTGGAGGGTGGATTCAAGAAACCCCCATGGGAAATGATTCAGTTGTTACCAAAACTCATTTGTTTATATTGAAAACATTAAGATTCTTGATGTTGGCGCCATATAAAATGTCTGTGGTGGTGCACTGAATCATAATATTAAACAGCATATTAACAATTCCTTTAATTTATGAATGGGTTCTTGTACGATTTTAAGCACAGATGTATAAGAAGAAACAATATTACAATTCGCTTTGTCGAATATGATTGCAATCGACGAGTATTAAACTTCATCAAATGCATTATGTTACTTGACAACTCTTGTATTAATAAGTGCCAGAATTTTGGAGAAACATATATGTATAATATAATATTTAATATATATTAATCAAATGTTTTGCAAACTACTCTCCTGTGCCTGGATCTGAATTATACCCGATGTATGTGTCTTTTGTGCCTGGATCCGAATTATAGCTGATGTAACAAAGATGGTGTATTTGTCAGTCATATTCAGACCCAATACAAATGCTTATATCGCCTGGCTCCACCCAGGTGGTGTGGTACCAATGGTTCGTATTCACGACAACTGAAAAAAGAGACAATACGTATAATTATCCCCGACAGTTAGATCGATCGACAGTTATAATAACATATTATCGAATGATCAATATATGGGGAAAATGCAATATATACGAGTTTAACGTCATGATGTGCAAATTACTTTTATTATATACCTATCAATAATATATACATAGTACCTTCCGTTTCTTACAATGGAATACAACAGCCTGTATCACACTACAGGTTATCACAATGCTGCTAAAAATAGAATTAGTATCACTACCTTACTAAAAATAGAACAGCGTTTTTTCCAATGATTCAAGCAAACACTATGCGCGAGAACGTCAAGACGACGTTACGCAATACAAACAAAACAAGTAGGTCAGATCAATGAACACCAACACTTTAAAACTACATACATTTTCCCGCTGCACTTAATCGAGAAATAATATGCTTTATTGAATGTGTATGCAATAGCAATGCAAGTATTTCTATGTTAATGATGTGTAAGGGGTATATAATAAAAAGATCATTACTAGCGTACGTGTTCTGGAAGTTTGTATCACCTCTCGTAGGTAAATGCAGATCTGGCATTTACCTGCTCGAGGTGATACAAACTTCCAGAACACTCTAGTTATAAACCTATTGTACAACGTCTATATAAGAACAAAATGCATGATGGTGCATTTCGTTGTATAAACAATCCATGTTAGGTTTATACAAATTATCTGCATGCCATTTTTATGATGCACCAGTAAACAACTATCTACATCTGTTGAGGTCAATGGTTAAAACTATTCATCCAAGGGATTGACTATTGACCCGATGCCGTAAACTATTGACCGAGACGAATTCGAGGTCGTCTCGGTCAATAGTTTACTGCTGAGGGTCAGTAGTCATTCCAGAGGATGAATAGTTTTTAACTTTATTATATGGAATCGTAGACACTCCATTAGTTTTTGCTTACTTGTTTACATGCAAGATATCACGGGAAAGCGTAAGGTCATTCTCAGATTATTGACCTGCAAAAAGACTATTGACCGCAAAACCATATTGAACCGCATAGGAAACGTTCTAAAGTCAATAGTTCATAATAATGACTTACACGTGACTGCCTTTTAGCCAATGAAAACTATTTGTTTAAAATTATATAATAATATACAATTATGGACTTTTCAGCTGTTATACATGATGTGATATGCACCAAAAAAATCATTATTGACCGAGGCGATAGCCGAGGTCATTAATGATTTTTTGGTGCATATCAACATCATGTATAACAGCTGAAAAGTCCATAACTGTTTTATTATATAACCCTTAATTTACAATTATATAAAACAGGTCAATATCAAAAAAACAATTATATAAAACAGGTCAATATCAAAAAAACAGGTCAATATCAAAAAAACAGGTCAATATCGCTAGATATTTTTTCTAAAAAATTACTTTTTAGCCAATGAAAACGCGTCTATTTATAGGTTATATAATAACAGCTTATAATACACTGTTATTTGCCTTACATATCCAGCAATAGCCTGGTGCTATATATTCACTGACCTATTTCTACAGGGCATACGCAAATAATGTTGGTCTAGGGCCAATATCTGTTTTGTTGGCATGCGGTGTTATGTAAAGTACCGTAAAACAAAAAAGAGTTGCCCTGTTTTGTATAGGATGAGTTGAGATTAACTGAGTTTTATGGGTGAATTTGAATAAGAAACTTTGTTCTATTATGTCAGTAATAGATTGCATGTGCACTATTAACTATTTGTTAAACGCTTTGGATTCAAGAAACCCTGATAGGGAAAGATTCACTTGTAACAACTCATGTATTATATTGAAAAACCTAAAGGTGAACACTTCATTATATACATCTACACATTGATATAATTATAGGTAGATTTTTCTTTGTTCCAAGCATAGGAGAGCATATATAAATATTATGAAATGCAGTTACAATAAGTATACATATATTAACCAACATATAACTCGTATAGGGATGTACGAGTGTCTGGCCAAAGAAGAGATGCCAGATTGCCTCGTGGTAGCGGCCTGTTCAGTTAGCACATTACACACGGGGAATTTTCTCACCCACGTGGTTTTGTGATTATTACTGAGAAAATCCCCGTGCGCAGTATATTAACTGAGCAGGCCGCTACCACGATTACCATTCTTTCGTCATAAGTAAGCAAAGGTAAAAACAAACAGATAAAAAGGAATGGGGTAATTTGCATTACACATATGCGCTGCCTTGCCGAAACGAAACACAATATTACAATGCATATTGTGTTAAAAGATACATGTGCCAGAACATTATAAACAATGACTTTTAAATTCAATTAATAAATTGTATCCCGCATTAATAATGCAGGGTCTGATTCGTACTTATATCTCCTTTATGGACAGTGACGTTCATAGCTTTACAGACAGATTCACACTCGGGTACTGGTACCAACGTCCAGGTCTTGGCCCCGGATATCTGGGCCTGCCAGGAGTGTCTGATTATGTGGTCAAGCTGTAATATATTTATTTTGTTCAATGTATTAATTTGTAAATATTCAATAAGGACATTCAGGAGTTAAAGTGATACAAAGCAATTTGACTTTATGTTCAGCCATGGTCATTTAGGAAGCAATAATCGTTCCACGATGGTCTAGTGAAAGTTAAATCCAATACATAGACTTTAGACATTTTATGTTACAAAAGGAAGATACTTTTGTAGACGTGATGCATATTTTAATACGTAACGAAACTTTTAACCTACAAGGGCAATCAAACTATCGGGGATGTATAATGATTCCGTCGGGTTTTACTAAATTGGTGATGCACTATATTTAACGACCAGAACAATAACTAAGTAAGTAAATACGATACTCTACACGACTAAGGCCTATAAGCGAAGAGTATCAAAGCGTAATTAGGATTTGATTTTAATGAGATTGCATGGAGTGGTAATCTATGGCCAGGCCCACAAGTGAATAACCAGTTAACAGAAACTATAACTTACATGAAGTGCTACTCCAGGGTCGGGCCCACCAATGAACAGACACTCAACAGAAACTATAACTTACATGAAATGGTAGTCTACTCCAGGGCCGGCCCTCCCTTGCATGCACAACCAGTCAACAGAAACTATAACTTACATGAAGTGGTACTCCAAGGCCGGGCCCACCCATGCACAACCAGTCAACAGAAACTATAACTTACATGAAGTGGTACTCTAGGGCCGGGCTCACCCATGAACAACCAGTCAACAGAAACTATAACTTACATGAAGTGGTACTCTAGGGCCGGGTTCACCCATGAACAGACAGTCAACAGAAACTATAACTTACATGAAGTGGTACTCCAAGGCCAGGCCCACCCATGAACAACCAGTCAACAGAAACTATAACTTACATGAAGTGGTACTCCAAGGACGGACCCACCTATAAACAACCAGTCAACAGAAACTATAACACATGAAGTGCTACTCTAGGGCCGTGCCGACCAATGAACAACCAGTCAACAGAAACTATAACACATGAAGTGCTACTCTAGGGCCGGGCCCACCCATGCACAGCCAGTCAATATAAACTATAACTTACATGAAGTGGTACTCCAGGGCCAGGCCCACCCATGAACACCCAATCAACAGAACTGGACTCGGCGTCGGTAGGTAGAAAGTACGGTCTCTTGTAATACTGACGTAGTACCGTCTGCACCTCCTTCTTGCAGTTACTCCTGTGTAACAGTAGATATTGTATCAATCGAGTACACGTTATGTAACATATTAATGCATTGTGACAACGCAGTATGCCATATTGCTGCAGTATGCCATTTATATGGCTCACTGCGGCAGCTATAGCATATCGCGTAGTAACTGCAGCAGTACTACATACATGTTTTAAGAGAGAGTTTAATCTAAGTTGCAAGAACTTGTTTCGCAATCGATGTAAAATAAATATGTTTAAACAAATACATGTTTTAAGATGGTTTAGTGCAGCAGTTCCTTGAGAGAGAGACTGCTGCAGTATGATATCGCTCATTTTAAATAAGTGAAGGAAATATCAGTTATCACTTAAACCAATAAATTAATTAAGCAATCATTTTTAGCCGGGTTTTCAAAAACCGGCTTTCAGTTAGAGCGGGCGGCGAACGCGCGTCAACATTTTTCTTTGTATCTCAGCATTGCCATGTCCGATCTTCATCAACTTTTAACAGCGTCTTCCTCTCAAAAGGTACTGACCATACCCTAAAAATTGTTGAAGTAGTTTGCTCCGCAACATAACTTTATCAAAATAAATTGAATCCAAGGTCAATAACTCTGCAAGGCATAAACTCAGCCACGCCAAATTTGTGTCACGCACACCTCACTTAATGTCGATCATGTATACCAAGTTTGAAAGCAATATCTCGAATATTATAGTTTGTAACTGCTAGCAGTAGGCTGACTCGAAATCCTCATTTCTTCATTCGACTATCGCCAGTTCTGCAAATTATCTAACATAGTTGAATAAGGTTACAGATTTCAACCTAAAAAAGAAATTTCGCAGATTGTGTCTGTTTTATGTTTTATTACACGAAATAATGAACCATGATCATTTATACATAATTTATATAGTTTTATCAAATTGTTTTGTTTCGATAATTTAATAAGAGTTTTTGTTACCATAATCTCAAAATTAACACAGTACTGCTGCACTTTGCCATGTAAACAAGTACACATGTAGCACCGCGTTACACCTTGTGACTCAGTATGCCATACTGCAGCAGTAAGCCATATAAACTGATGCAGTGACTATGGCATACTGCGTTATCACAATGCATGAATAGTAAGTACAGAAAATAATAAAGGATCAAAAATAAATTAATAAATGAGCGATTAGCTTTAAGAGAAGATATAGACTTCCACAACGCCAAAAACAATATATTTTAAAGAAAACATCTGGGATGTATTAAAGACAAAACGATTTGTTAATGTTTACATAAGAAAATATATTCTACTAATTTGTCTATAGTATCTACAAAATACTGTATCACACATGAACGTTTTATTTGACTAACACACGTGTACGTGAATACTGTATCATATATGTATGTATTGCAAATGTCAACGTGAATATTATATCATAAATGGGAGATTTATATGAAATACAGATGTCCATGTCAATGTTGTATCCTAAATTGGCGTTATATAGGAAATATAGATGTCCATGTCAACATTGTATCATAAATTAGACATATATCTGAGATACAGATGACCACGTGAATAATGTATCATAAATGACCACGTGCATATTGCATCATAAATGGGCGTTATATATGAATTACAGATGACCAGGTGAATATTGTATCATAAAGGACCACGTGAATATTGCATTATACATTGGCGATATATATATGCAATACAGATGCTTACGTGAATATTATATCATAGATGCGAGTTGTATATAAAATACAGATGTCTTCATCAATATTGTATCACAAACTTCAACATGAAAGTTTCATCATAAAAGTACCGATATATATGAATTTCAGATGACCATGTCAATATTAATTATATCATAAATGCGCGTTGTATATGAAATACAAATGTCTACGGGAATATTGTATCATAAATGGGCGTTATATATTAAATAGAGACGTCCAAGTATCACAAATTGGCCTTATGTATGAACTATAGATGTCTACGTGAATATTGTATAATATTGAGATGAGTGTCTACAGATGAGCGTTATATTTGAAATTCAAATGTCTACGATAATAATATACCATTTAATATGAGCGTTGTATATTCATTACACATGTTAGCAATCATAAATGGGCGTTACTTTAATAAGAAACCATCTACATGCACTTACAATGGATTTGCATAGCACAAAATCAGTATAAACTAAACATTTAAAGGTTTTCATATTGTCACGTATAACTATCCCATGTGTTACGTGGTGTGGCTCTACTTACATGTTCAACTGATAAATGAGAGAAACAGAGGACGTATAGGACAAAAAGAAAAAACATCATTTGTTGTCAAAACGTGTCATCAATATATTACAGTATTAGTATAAAGTGAAGCCCATTTTGAGAACAATTGAGTCATTTCATTAGGTGTAAAACAAATGGGCGTCAGCCGCACTTCGACCACGTCCGTGTTTTAATACATAAAATGCTTCAAACGCATGCGTAATTCGTACATAGAGAGAGTATATCAATAGTATAGGGCTAAAACGAAATGATAGTATGTTCTTAAATTGAAACGGTCAATGATTTCGGACAAACAGTTCATTACTAACGAGGCATTATACAAACGTATAGGTATATTATGTTCCACAGCGTATTGAGAGATTTAGACCAACACACTGTTTGACGTCATTGAGACTAAGCTGTATACCATAGATAAGTCCAATTCCAACAGGGCCAAATCGCAGTTATAGTATGTTCTAAAAATAAATTAAAACGGTCAATGATTTCGGACAACAGTTCATTGTTGACACGATGTATTACAAACGTTTAGGTATATTATGTCGGACATCGTATTGAGAGCTTTATACAATATATGACGTCACTGAAATATAGCCAAGATTTATTCCCATAAATAATAATCACTTTTAAAAAGAAAATATACATTACCAGCCTATATACCAAGGATCCTCGCCGTCCTTGAAATTCGCTCTGTCGTCTGACATGTTAAAGAAGTCACCCAAAGAATCAAATTTTGTTGAATATGGCATAAACTCCAGACATTAGGATTTTCGATAATCTAGTGCGCCTTTGATATTCGTGTATAATTCTTTAAAAAATATAAAACTGAAAGTATTCATCGCCGGCCATTCGTGTGTTGCTCCTTTGACGAGAACGGGTAGCGAGGTGTATGCATACTTGGTTCTAAAGTCTTCTGCGGAAATATTCCGCTCGATTGGAACTTCATTCACAGAACTGCACATGCTGCAGTTTAAAACAGGTCTTTGGACTTCCTTGATATAACCTCTGTACTCTACAGCACACTGAAACCCCGTGTTTAACACCTTGTATCTGAAGTCGTTAATCGTTTGAATTTCTATAACGTAATATACATACGCAGAAGACAAAATAGTCACTAAAACCACAATAGTCACAATTAATTGATTTACTGTTACAACACCATTGCTCTCCCTTTTGTCTGTATCGTTTTTGTTTTGCGTTTCGAAACGTTTGCCAGATTTGTTTGCAGATAAGAAACTATCCCGAATATGTTCAACTTGTATTTCCCTACCCACAGCTTGTCTGTATAATTTTGAAAATCTCATAACCATGTAATTCCTTCTTTCATCTTTCGTTGCTGGCCCTAATTGTTCTGTCATTGTGCACGTAGTATTCATGTCATACACATTACAAAGATTTTAAATGCGAATTTCCTCGCACAGTAGTATTGTAAATGTACTCGTCGCGTGTGTAAGATATAAACATATATCAAACGTGTGTATTCAAAATGGTAAGATTCGGTACAGTAACTTTCAATGGTTGAGATAGCCTACACGACAGTCAGTATTAAATATGTATCCGCTCAATGTTAAAGTGGGTAGGGACACGTTAAAGCTACACAATGTGTACTTTAACTGGTACTAACTCATGAAAGTGAATGAGTTGTTTCATTTCGAAAGCATCCAACAAGTCGGTATATAAGCCAGAAACTGTACATGTATTTAGTCTTCTTACAGGCTTAAACACCGATAAATATACGGTATTTCGAATTGATTTAAACATATTTTATTGCCAATATTTTACAAACAGAGCAAATATAAACATATATACGAGTAGACATATTATAATGACAAATGGGTTGGGTAACAAGTTCTACCAACATTAGATTAAACCCTTCCCAGTTAGCATTTTGAAATTGCGAATGTATATGGCTGAGAGTAATAAAATAAAATACAATGGCAAATACATTGATATAGAATAAAGCTGAATAAGTAAATACAATTTAAAGAGAAAACATAATAGAGAAAGAGAGAGGATAGAATAGATTTGAACTCCGAATTGCTCATCAATGAAAATAACTACTACACCACCGCTATGTCATTGTACATTGTAGCCATTACGTTTTTCGAGTATTAACTTTCATATCCCATTCAACCCTTTCTCCAAGAAGCGAAAACTGGGTTGACTGGGGTATGAAATAAAACCTTAATTTCGGCTTAAAAAGTTTGCACATTGTAAAAGTAAAACATTTACTAGGTAATTTTAAACAGGTAATCGCATTTTTCAGTAAAAAATGGTTTTAAACGTGTTTTATTGTCGAAATATCCGTTATAAAATTATGCGAATATAAGCTTTCTCATCGCTTAATGGAATTAAGGCGGTACAATGTAATGATTTCTAACACTAAGTAATAGAGTATGGTCTCATCGAGTTGATCGATTTTAATATCGAGATGGAGGTAGCCCATCGAGAAGATTAAGTCCACCAACGAGATGAGACCATATTCTATTTGTTATAGCATGCATTTCCGATAACTGGTAATTAGAGTATACCAGTCATTCTGGCAGGTGCCAGTTAAACGATTTACAACTGTGCAAATACAAAGGAAGTTCCAGCGACCGTCCTACATATTGCAGAATAACTAGCGCAATGGTATGCGCGATAAAAATCGAGATACGATTGTTTTAAGACGGAATACTAGTTTGATTTGTATGTGGAACATGACGGACTATATATTGATACGCCGTGATTTGTATGTGGGACATGACGGACTATATACTGATACACCTTGATTTGTATGTGGGACATGACGGACTATATATTGATACACATTGATTTGTTTGTGGGACGTGACGGTCTATATATTGATACACATTGATTTGTATGTGGGACGTGACGGACTATATATTGATACACCTTGATTTGTATGTGGGACATGACGGACTATATAATGATACACCTTGATATGTATGTGGGACGTGACGGACTATATATTGATACACCTTGATTTGTATGTGGGACGTGACGGACTATATATCGATACACCTATATTTGTATGTAGGACATGACTGACTATATACTGATACACCTTGATGACGGACTATAGGTCTCACTACGCAGTTAGCTCCATCGAAAGCCACGGTAGGATAAAACTTGCCATAAAAAGTAGCAGTGTGTTGTTCGCTTTTAAATATTTTTATTAATTGCTGACAGATATATGTATTGCTGTTGTAGGTGAGATGAAAACAGTCTGAAATTGGATGTGCAGCTATTAGACGACACTGGCACCAGAATATGACAGTTGTATGGGGGTTGAAGCAGTGTAGGAATTCTGGTACAAACTCTGGAGTAAAAGCCCAAAATAGTGCAAAGGATGCCACCACTCCAATTAAAAAAAAAACTGGACAACGTACTATATTTTGTACATTTTTGTGTGGGCAAATGATTGTGTTTCATAAATAAGTGACTTTTAGCTTGGAAACGTTAGGTTCGAAATGGCCCAGTAAACTTTATTCATATAGGCCAACATCGTAAAAGTGTACTGTGTTGTGAGACCTTATATACTGATACACCTTGATTTGTATGTGGGACATGACGGACTATATACTGATACACCTTGATTTGTATGTGGGACATGACGGACTATATAATGATACACCCATATTTGTATGTGGGACGTGACGGACTATATATTGATTCACCTTGATTTGTATGTGTGACATGACAGACTATATATGGATACACCTTGATTTGTATGTGTGACATGGCAGACTATATATTGATTTGTATGTGGGACATGGCGGACTATATATTGATACACCTTGATTTGTATGTGGGACATGACGTCTATATATTGATACACCTTGATTTGTATGTGGGACTTGACGGACTATATATTGATACACCTTGATTTGTATGTGGGACGTGACGGACTATATATTGATACATCTTGATTTGATTTGGGACGTGACGGACTATATATTGATACACCTTGATTTGTATGTGGGACGTGACGGACTATATATTGATACACCTTGATTTGTATGTGGGACATGACGGACTATATATTGATACACCTTGATTTGTATGTGGGACATGACGGACTATATATTGATACACCTTGATTTGTATGTGGGACATGACGGACTATATATTGATACACCTTGATATATTGATACACCTTGATTTGTATGTGGGACGTGACGGACTATATATTGATACACTTTGATTTGTATGTGGGACATGTCGGACTATATATTGATACACCTTGATTTGTATGTGGGACATGACGGATTATATACTGATACACCTTGATTTGTATGTGGGACATCACGGACTATATATTAATACACCTTGATGACGTTCAAGTGTGTTAAGGCTTTTTCATCGTAATAATTGTTACAAAATAATTCACGTTATTTAAATGTTGCTATAGCGCAGTTTGATAGCATGTTTTACTTCCCTTGTGGTATAGAACACCCATTGAAGCACAAAACGTATCGGGTCTCACACTGGCTGTCAGTAAATTACTCTCCCTTCTTCTTGTATAACATTTTCACTTATTTTCTTTGCCATTTTGAGTTCATTTCACATTGTTGATCTATTTTTGACATTTTGAAGAAAGAAAATCATATAAGGAAATGAGCGTATCAATACACTTTTTTGGCATATTAATGTTTGCATTTATAATTAGTTTAAACTTGTATATTTAACATCGATTGTAACGAAACCACTCTGAACTTATTTTAATCACTCTCTGCTTTTTCCCGATTAGAATCAGTACTAAGCAAATGCATATAAAGTGGCTTGCTCAGGGACACAACACATATGGTCATAGTGGGGATCGAACCCACGACCCTCGATCCTGGGTCCGACGCTCTTACACTGGACCACAGGGCTCCACGTTTATAATTGACGCAGTCATTCATGAGACAAGTCTTGATCAATACTCAGTCGATTCGCAAACACATTTTGTAATGCGTTATACTGAAAAGGGGATCCGTCGAAAGCAACAAACACAAACAAGAGAGAAAAGTAGCAGTCTCGGTTAATTTGAGTCTGTTTATGAGAGGCAATATAAAATGCGACGTCTCCCTAGATTGTCTTTGTGTAATGTTGCATCCATTACCATACAATGTTGGCTTAGGAGAAGCTTGAGAGATGTTGCACTTTATATTACCTCTCATGAACAGACTCAATAAAACCGAGTCTGCTACTTTTACCTGTTGTTTGTGTTTGTTGCTTCCAAGGGATCCCCTTTCCAGTATTAATTGACATTCACAATATCTTTTATTTAGTTCTGTGTGGTGGTCGTAAAATGTCGCCCGACTATAAATCAGTAGTGTTATTACTTGCTGGTCCTTTGGGATTATCAAGCCCAATTTGTGTGACTTTAAAGTAGAATATCGTTGAAGTAGATTCTAGGAGGCGTAAGAGGTGTTGCACTTTATATTACCTCTCATGAACAGACTCAATAAAACCGAGTCTGCTACTTTTATCTCTTGTTTGTGTTCCTGGTTTCCAAGGGAAACCCTTTTCAGTAGCGTTTGTTTAGTGCTGTGTTGTGGCCGTAAAATGTCGCCCCGACTACAAATCAGTAGTGTTATTACTTACTGGTCCTTTGGGATCATCAAGACCAATATGTGTGACTTTAACGTATAATATTGCTTAAGCCGGTGTTAGGAGGCGTGAGAGGTGTTTCACTGTATATTACCTCTCATGAACATACTCAATAAAATCGAGTCTGCTACTTTTATCTTTTGTGTTTGTTGCTTCCAAGGGATCCCCTTTTCAGTATTTATTGATATTCACACTAGCGTTTGTTTAGTGCTGTGTGGCGCCCGTAAAATGTCACCCCGACTAAAAAATCAGTAGTGGTATTACTTACTGGTCCTTTGGGATCATCAAACTCGATCGTTGTGGCTTTAAAGTAAAATATCGCTTAAGTCGGTGCTTGGAGGCGTGAGAGGTGTTGCTATGTATATTACCTCTCATGAACAGACTTAAGAAAAGCGAGTCTGCTACTTTAATCTTTTGTGTTTTTTGCTTCCAAGGGATCCCCTTTTATTGATATTCACATTAGCGTTTGTTTAGTGCTGTGAGGCGCCCGTAAAACGTCGCCCCGACTACAAATCAGTAGTGTTATTACTGTTCCTTTGGGATCATCAACCCAATCTTTATGGCTTTAAAGTAGAATATCGCTTAAGTCGGTGCTAGGAGGCGTGAGGTGTAAAACCGAGTCTGCTACTTTTATCTCTTGTTTGTGTTTGTTGCTTCCAATGGATCCCCTTTTCAGTAGTATTGTTGTTAATTCTTTGTCTTTGAATGTTGCATATTTGAAGGCTACTGATTATGTGTATTAGATGTTTTCAGTTTGCTATGATTGACCGCTTTCCATTACAAAACGTTTGCTTTATATACCCGTATTCCAGGCGAATCGACATCGACTAATTTTCATTTCAACGTAAGGTTTGTAGTATCCGGTTCTGGTTAAACATTACACGTGATTGATCGCAAACATATAAAACAGATGTATAATATTATGCTAAATAATCTGATTGTAAACCCGAACATATTAAATTGGGCATCTCAAGTTTAAGGGTTATTGAAACGAATAGGATTTAATGATGTTTGGTATTTCCAAGGAGTAGAAAACATAACATTTTTCATTGTCATATTTAAACAACGAATTAAAGATATATTTATACAAAATTGGAATACTGAATTATCGGCTTCCACTTGAGCCAGTACATGAAGAAAAATATCAGATTTCGGGTTTACATATTTAGATGTACTTAATATTAAGAAATTTAGATATTTTTTTACAAAACTAAGTGTCTCTAATCACAGGTTACACATTGAAATTGGCCGATGGCATAGACCAAATGAAACGCCAAGATCAGAAGAAAAGTGCCAGCTTTGTAATACACTAGAAGACGAATTTCACTTTGTATTGGAGTGTTCACTATGTCATGATATTAGAAAAGAATATCTTAAATGGCCAACATACCAACATTTACTGAACGTATGATAACAAAAATCAAGAATTTATTAACGAAACTGTCAGACGAGTTTGCTTTAATAAGAGTTCTCTAAATAAGTACATATATCACTTTTCTCCATGTATGTCCACAAACATAAATAAATATTTATCAATACTTTGGATTAATAACTTAAAAATAATTCAAGAAAGTACCTAGTTAATAGTTGTCGAATACATTGTAACTAGTAACATATACAGATGATCTTGAAACTCACCTACAACTTATACAAATTGTCATTAACTGGACAATGTTGTATGTATATCATATGCATGTGTATATGTATGTACTATGTGCATGTGAACTGGTGGGTCCTTTGTTGAAATAAAATATCTATCTAGCTATATCAAAAAAAAAATAACACGTGCCATCCTAGCCTAGAAACATTAGCTTATGATACGCACTATTTGTTTTCTTTAAAAGTACCAATATAATCAGCAATTAATAATGTTATTCTACCATAGGCTTACATTTATTCTGCGTTTTCCTTCGTTATACTATCATAGGTTTAAATGTATTACTCAAGAGAACTTAAATTCCGTAGTAGTTTCGCATAATATTTTTTAAATATCTTAACATTGTATGGTTTAAAAATGTTTGCCTTATATAAAGCTCGAGCTTTGAACCTTCGGTTCAGCAGACACATAGTAAACGACGCTCTAACCCGGCGACGGCGCCAAAGGCAGGCGCAGTTGGTTTGTTGCGGTATTAAATAGTATAAAACAAATGCCACGATCTGCAATCTGATTGGTTCCGATAATTTGGCATTTGAGTGGTCTCTATTGGACCAATATATTCAGCAATTACTAGTGGACTCCAAAACAGTATTCCAGTATTACTAATGATATTCATGATTTTCAAGTATGAAAGACTAACGGGATTACGGCTTGTCCATTTAAATTGTAACATTGAAGATCCTACATGTACTTGTCTATTAGGTATATACTAGATGTTTGCTTTAATGCTTAGTCAACTCTTCAATACTTTATTTTCCAGATATATCTGCCATTTCAATTGATATTTAGTTTGAGAATCAGCTACGGAATTTAAAAAATGAGCATATCATATTATATTTATATGTTAAACTGTATTTTGTTTAAATCATGGTGTGTTTTTTTATCAAATCTCGATCTTCATATTAAGCTCGTTTACGTACATTCTTATACAAAGCGTATTGTTCTTATGTTTTAAAATTTGGATAATAAAACTGTGGTTCAGATAAAATATCTTCCACCGTAGTATATGTATCAGTATATGAAAAATGTTTATTACTAACTGCAGACAATTCTCAAGTTTTTGCGTCTGTGTGATCAAGATCGATTCAGAATGTTTCGGCACCAAACCATTTTGACACCTAGACGAATCGGCACCTAGACGTTTCGGCATTAAACCATTTCGGCATGTTAAATATTTTCTATAAGATCACTTGTAATTCATTTGAAATGCAAAGTTGATTGCCTTAACGGCAACTCCGAAGCGGTTTTGAGCGTGAATACAGATAAAAGATGAACATAAATAGGGCCCTTATGACATTCACTTGTAAAATTTAAGTAAATATGACTTTTATATTATACTGTAGCATGGTCACTGAAATTCCCTTTGTAACAGCTCAGATGTAAATCGTTTAATTGAAAATACTTGAATATATTCCCTTTAACATGTTTAATAATGTATACCTAAGACAAAATAAAAGTGTATCTGAATTCATACAGTATCTTTTAATTCTTCACTTTACCTTCCTGTCATCTCCATATCGACGACTACAGATATGTGACTTGAACAAAGCCTCCACAAACTAGTCCATTAATAAAAATCGTCTACATATAACGCATGCGTTATACTTTTCTTGTTCTTTATAAGATTCCGTCAGGCAGGACTTCAACACAATTGACAAAAAGCTTTTTTGACATTCACTAGTGTTTTAAGCGTTGTTGTATGCATGGTTTTGTTGATAATTGTCCAACATGTATAGTGATATATATTCCGTAACATCAATTTCTAGTTAGTCGTATTCTGACCCAATGGCAATGCTTATTTCTCCTGGGTGGACATAGGTGGTGTGGTACCAGTGGTTGATATTAACGACAACTGAAAAATAAGCAAATTAAATAGAACATGTTTTGTGTTGATTAAAGTCCATGTTAATTTGGCACATATTTTGTCGGACATGACACGTTATCACAAATTATATATTCCATTGTGAATATTGCTACGAATGGTAAATAAACATAATGAACCATACTTAGATCTCTGACTTACTATTTAAAAATATTATATCATAAAATGTGATTTAATTGTTGCACACGTATATGTTTGGAAGTCAGGAGCGGTTAAGTAGAACTTCCATCAAAACGTGAACATTTGATAAAATCAGTTTAGCGCATACTGTGTTATTTAAATGTATAACGATAGAGGGATGTTGTGAGTATTTGAAACAAATGAAAACAAATGTCAACAAGCTTATAATTTCATAACATAATTAGATTCAGTCAATGGCGCGCCATCGCAAATTCCCGCGCCTGCCTTCAAAGCGTTCAGGCCCGGCAAGTGTGTATATGGTTATAGGGAGGTGATCTGAACCGTTTCCAACTTATGACCAAGGGACTTTATCGCCTTTGGTTGAATGGACCCCCGGAGTCAAAACTGGTTGAATGATTGTATCCTTCTGTTCATGTCCATTAAGTGGTATATGGTTATAGGAGTTGGTTCTCAGCGGTGTTCAAGTAATTATCCAGGGTCTATGTCCCCATGGGTGGGGATGGATACAAGGGACGATGCTGGTTGGATAGTTGTTGGTGTCAGCCTATACCAAGAAAGTGTATATGTGGTTTTATGTTGGAGATCTTAACCGTTTCCAAGTCATGACCCAATGGTTATGTCCTCAGTGATGGAAATATACTCAAGGGCCGATGCTGGTTGGATATTTGTATCCATCTGTTCATACTCAGTAAGTGTATAACTGCGGTTTCAGAGAAGTAAATGTTTCCCTATAAAATTGTATAGAAAGTATGTGACCTCTGGGTGGGACCACATACGACATGCGATATATGAGAGCTCTACACTGTGTGGTCTCAATATAAGTCTGTATAAAAACATGGCCAGCTTTGACCACAGACTCATCAATTGAATTAACTTGGTAACACATGCAAAATCTCCATATGCAAAATTTGGACCCCCGGGGCACGGCCGTTTTTGACCCCGAGGACTTTATTTGAATAAACTTGATAGTATTGGCGTTGGTAATCATTTTAAAAGAAAAAATGTCGAAATCTGTCCAGCGGTCCTTGAGAAGTTTTCAAACTTTCATTGTAACGGTGGCCATCTTGGATGTCGTGCGGACCTAATTAAGAAAAACAATTATTCATCTAAAACTCATTCATGTTAAGTTTGGTCAAAATTGACAAAGCGATTTCTGAAAAGAATCTGTTTAAAGCAAAGTTTAGCGGACGGACGGAGGTCAGGACGGACGATGGCCGATGGGTTGTCGACAGACGAAGAGTGATCCCAATATATCACATTGAGCCTTCGGCTCAGGTGATCTATGAATTGTTATAACAAATATTCGTTTGATATTATGTGTGTATCATTATGAGTGTATCAACATTTTAGATAAAAAAAACGTTGGATGAACAAGCGAGGCAGTTCATATAAAACGAAGTCGTTTATTCATGAAAAATAACCTATATATGTTTAGCCGTTTAAAAAAATCCATGACTTTTGATATATTTGATATTACTATCTTTTTTACCTTTTTTTTATTCAGACAATTCAGGACAATAATTATCTACTTTTGAAACTTAAAATCGTCCACATTTAAATACAAATACTTTATAAAATATGGGTTACTGATATTGACCAAGAAGGCCTCTCACACCATCCAGTAACGACAATAACATATATAAGTAACCCCACCATTGCTGACATATCAATAACCATGAAAAATGATCACCTTTATGAGCCATTGTAGGCGAGTTACCTAGGTAGCATATGCGACACTGAGGTTTTCTTGACATCAAGCCCGCTTTTTTCCTTACCTATATCTCCTTTATGTACAGTGACGTTCATTGCGTTACATACAGATTCACACTCGGGTACAGGTACCAGAGTCCATGTCTTGGCGCCGGATATCTGGGCCTGCCATGATGGCCGATCAACTTCGTCTAGCTGATTGATAAAACATTAGTAAAAGCCAATCATATAATAGTATAGACACCTATAATACTTATATATTACTGACAGATTACTTGTTGGCCATCTTGAATAATGCATTACACATCATATAATAATTATGATGATCGAAGATGGAAACATGCTCATAAAATTATTAGTGTTTTTAACTTTCTGATAGTGTACGAAGTATGTGAGGGCGAAAGACGTCTTTTGTTTGTTTGTTTGTTTGTTTGTTTGTATGGTGTTTTACGTCATTTTCAACACATATATGGTTGTATATGACGGTCGATTATTTTGTGATGGAGGCAGACCACCCACTTTTCCTGGGTAGAATCAGTACTGAACACCTCCCGCCATCCGTAAGAATCGACACTTCATCACTTACAAGTCGAGCTTTCAGTGGGATTTGAACCCGCATCGGTGAGCGGCGAAAAGGTTTACAACGCAACGTCATTAACCATTCGGCCACGGAGACACTAGTATGATAGACGTTGTTTCATTAGTTTACGACGTCTGATCTTAAACCACAATAGTTTAAAACACAAATTAATAACGGGAACATAGTTAACTCTTAAAAGAAAGTATGAAAAATTGCACCCTATATGCGACAATATGCATCTTACGTGCATTCCATGTACACAATGTATTTAAAGATATATTGCTTTTTTGCATCCCCGAGCTTTACTAGCTTACACCTCCACATTTAATAACCCCGTGATCACATACACGTGTACATGATGTACACATTATCCTGTGTTTTCGTTCGATGTTTAGTTCGTAACTAAAGTAATTATTTTAGCACTTACATGTATTCGTACGCCAGGGCCTGGTCCACCCATGAACACCCAATTTATGATACTCGACTCAGTGTCATTTGGCAGAAAGTAGGGCCTCGTGTAATGTTTCCGGAGTGAAGTCTGTATATCCTTCTTACAGTTCATCCAATAACAGACATAAAGCAAATTGAGTATAATGACTGGCTAATGTGTGACAAGTCTAAGTAGACGTACCAGATAGACTTGATTTCACCATATTTCAGGTTTTTCTGAGAGGTTCATTATGTATTGCTTAATTTATTGTTCAAACATCAGCCACCAATGATGCGCACTACTTTTTGAGAAGCAAGTAAAAGCAATTTGTGTCGATTAACACTATAGTACACACATACCATTGTCGTGTTAAAACAACTGTGTCTAATGTCGTTGTGATAGTTATTAAGAACCCATACACCATTGTCATATTGACACAATGTGTCAAATGTCGTTGTGATAGTTATTAAGAACCCATACACCATTGTCATATTGACACAACTGTGTCTAATGTCGTTGTGACATGTATTAGGAACCCATATACCACTGTCGTGTTGATACAATGTGTCTAATGTCGTTGTGATATTTATTAAGAACCCATATACCATTGTCATGTTGACACAATGTGTCTAATGTCGTTGTGACATTTATTAAGAACTCATATACCACTGTCGTGTTGACACAATGTGTCTATTGTCGTTGTGATATTTATTAAGAACTCATACACCAATGTCGTGTTGACACAATGGGTCTAATGTCGTTGTGACATTTATTAAGAACTCATATACCACTGTCGTGTTGACACAACTGTGTCTAATGTCGTTGTGATATTTATTAAGAACCCATATACCATTGTCGTGTTGATACAATGTGTTTAATGTCGTTGTGATATTTATTAAGAATCATACACCATTGTCATGTTGACGCAATGTGTCTAATGTCGTTGTGATAGTTATTAAGAACCCATACACCATTGTCATATTGACACAACTGTGTCTAATGTCGTTGTGACATGTATTAGGAACCCATATACCACTGTCGTGTTGATACAATGTGTCTAATGTCGTTGTGATATTTATTAAGAACCCATATACCATTGTCATGTTGACACAATGTGTCTAATGTCGTTGTGACATTTATTAAGAACTCATATACCACTGTCGTGTTGACACAATGTGTCTATTGTCGTTGTGATATTTATTAAGAATCATACACCATTGTCATGTTGACACAATGTGTCTAATGTCGTTGTGACATTTATTAGGAACTCATACACCAATGTCGTGTTGATACAATGTGTCTATTGTCGTTGTGATATTTATTAAGAACTCATATACCACTGTCGTGTTGACACAATGTGTCTAATGTCGTTGTGACATTTATTAAGAACTCATATACCACTGTCGTGTTGACACAACTGTGTCTATTGTCGTTGTGATATTTATTAAGAACTCATATACCACTGTCGTGTTGACACAATGTGTCTAATGTCGTTGTGACATTTATTCAGAACTCATATACCACTGTCGTGTTGACACAACTGTGTCTAATGTCGTTGTGATATTTATGAAGAACCCATATACCATTGTCGTGTTGATACAATGTGTTTAATGTCGTTGTGATATTTATTAAGAATCATACACCATTGTCATGTTGACACAATGTGTCTAATGTCGTTGTGATAGTTATTAAGAACCCATACACCATTGTCATATTGACACAACTGTGTCTAATGTCGTTGTGACATGTATTAGGAACCCATATACCACTGTCGTGTTGATACAATGTGTCTAATGTCGTTGTGATATTTATTAAGAACCCATATACCATTGTCATGTTGACACAATGTGTCTAATGTCGTTGTGACATTTATTAAGAACTCATATACCACTGTCGTGTTGACACAATGTGTCTAATGTCGTTGTGACATTTATTAAGAACTCATATACCACTGTCGTGTTGACACAACTGTTTCTAATGTCGTTGTGATATTTATTAAGAATCATACACCATTGTCATGTTGACACAATGTGTCTAATGTCGTTGTGACATTTATTAGGAACTCATACACCACTGTCGTGTTGACGCAATATGTCTAATATCGTTGTGATATTTATTAAGAACCCATATACCACTGTCGTGTTGACACAATGGGTCTAATGTCGTTGTGACATTTATTAAGAACTCATAAACCATTGTCGTGTTGACACAATGTGTCTAATGTCGTTGTGACATGTATTAAGAACTCATATACCACTGTCGTGTTGATACAATATGTCTAATGTCGTTGTGACATTTATTAAGAACCCATATACCACTGTCGTGTTGACACAATGTGTCTATTGTCGTTGTGATATTTATTAAGAACCCATACACCATTGTCTTGTTGACACAATGTGTCTATTGTCGTTGTGACATTTTTTAAGAACTCATATACAATTGTCGTGTTGACACAATGTGTCTAATGTCGTTGTGACATTTATTAAGAACCCATATACCATTGTCTTGTTGACACAATTGTGTCTAATGTCGTTGTGACATTTATACCATTGTCGTGTTGACACAACTTTGTATAATGTCGTCGTGATATTTATTAAGAACCCATACACCATTGTCGTTTTGACACAACTGTATCTGATGTCGTTGTGATATTTATGAAGAACACTTATACCATTGTCATACTGCAAAGAAAATTCTCGGGATTCTATTGGTCAATGGGCCGTAGACATGGGCGACGTGAACATAGGGCAATTTCCCCGTACGTACCCCATACCTGCAATACACAAAAAAAACATGGCGACGATAACGTTGCCGATTTGTTTTGGAAACCGCCGATTGTTTCCGTTCTATTGCTTTTCTGCGCTTTCCATTGAGTGTAAAGGTCTGAAATAATCGTAAGTTTGTATATTTTTTTGCAATAGATAGTGATAAAATACGTTTATTTTTATTAAAATATCCGCCAAATATAGAGATTATTTAACTGCTGGGATCGATTATAGGGAAATCCTTCGCGAGTGGTAGACGTGTGGTTCTTTTCACGAACGAGCGCACGCGAATGGGTGAAAAAACAAAGCACGTCTAACATCAAGTGAAGGATTACCCAATAATCGATGCCAGAAGTTAAATAATCTAATAATTATATTTTAAATTACGTTTTTACAAACTATATTCGCTTTATTGAACGTGACGGATGACGTCGACGTCAGCAACACTTTTTTGACGTCACGACTCAATGTCGCAACGTTAGTCATTATTGTGTTCTAAGTTAACAACGTTAGTTATTATTGTGTTCTGGGTTAGTTATTTAAGAAATAATAAATGAGTACCTGTGTTTTATCGGTGAATAAAATACAGTTAGAAGTTCGGATGCGAGTAATTAAATCACGAGTGCAATTACTCGCATCCGAACGACTGACTTTATTTTATTCACCGATAAAATACAGGTAGGTATTTATTATTTCGATTCTAACACAACAATAACCCCATTATTTACATTTTTGTTGGGGCACTATATGTTATCTCAGAGGTCAAGGTAATCAGGCTGTTATGTTTACAGACTGTTCCATTGGGCGCCCCCGTATGCAAAGCTCTCCGTTTCAATACACTACTAGTCACGTGACAAACAATTAAGGCATTGCTTACGTCATATAGCTTGCGCTGTATGACGTCAAACCTTCTCAACTTGTTCAAGATGCTTATTAATGTTATATGTACTGATGCATATGATGGGTTTATACCGGGGGTGTGCACGGTTGGGAGCATGGCAAGTTTGTTGTAATTAACATTTCATTACAATTACTGTTGATTTTGTCTTCGTGACATATATTTAACAAGTGACGTCATGTAACGCGGCGCTTCAGCGGATGAAATATACGCGGGGAATTAATGGAACAGCTGTATTTTATCGTAGAATAACATATGTAGCTGTCTCTCTTCTTTGTGTAATATGAAATACTGCGGAGGTCGTGTTAGAATAATAATTAGCGATTATGAATATTCTTGCACTGAGAAATCCCGATCTTTCACGCATAGAAATGTAATAAAACGACGTTAGAGCGATGACGTAACGAAAATAAACAACGTCTAGTTAGAGGCACGTTACGGGGAAATTGGCGCAATAAAAATGAAAACGTGTTTTGGCTGTTTTTTTTCTTAAATAAACATGATAAATAGTAACAACTTTTTGAAGTATGACAAATTCGTTATTAGGATTCTTGAGAGGGAACATGGGCTCACATTCCCTGCCCGGAAATTATTTTCACCCGAGCCGTTAGGCAGGGAATGTGAGCCCATATCCCCTGTCAAGAATCCTAATAACTAATATTGTCCCCTGTCAAGAATCCTAATAACTAATATATTTGTTGTATTGACACAACTGTGTCTGATGTCGTTGTGATATTTATTAAGAACCCATACACCATTGCCGTGTTGACAGAGATGTGTCTAATGTCGTTTTGATATTTCATAAATGTCTAAGATATTCTAGTTACAAGTGACGTTACAAGTGGTAAGGCACTTATTGATTTGTCTCTCATGCATAGCACCATTAGTCAAAGAATATATTTGTTCATTACACACACATGTTAGAAAATTGAAACTACCCATACACAACTGCAGAATATATGAGTAATTCATAAGTTAAAACAGTCATTACAAAACGCTAATTTAAATGTTAATGCAGATCATGAATGAAATAACAAAACATTACCATCCTATGTACCACGGCTCTTCGCCCTCCTTTGCTTTCGCCCTATCGTCCGACATCTTAAAGACATCCTCTATGGTCTCGAATTTGGTTGAGTATCTCATAAACACAAGACACTTGTCACCCTTTTGATTAAAGAATGCACCCGGAGTCTGCTGATATAGGTCCTTAAACCATTTAAAACTAAATGTTGACATGGCTTTCCAGTCACGTGTCGCACCTTTGACGAGAACTGGTACCGAGGTGTAAGCATACTTGTCTCTAAACTCCGCTACGCTGATGTTATACTCTATTGGCACTTCCGTCAAAGAACGGCACATGTTGCAATTTAGAACGGCTCTAGTGACTGCATTGATATAGTCATTGTTCTTTATTATACAGTCTTCTTCTCCGAACAACAACTTATTGCAAACAAAGTATCCAAACATGGCGGATATTACCGTCACTACCACCCAAACAACCGAGAATGTTGTAAGCAATCCATGTCCCTGTTGAAGGTAAGCTCGTTTTTTTACTGCTTTTGAATGTTCGTTTGAAATGTTTGGAAACAAAAACACATCTCGAATGTTTTCAGTTGCTAAACCTTTGCTTTCCGCTTCATTGTTTAGTTTCGAAAACCGTTTAATCAACTCTCCTCTCGTTTTATAATCAGCAGTTACTGTAGCTGTTCCTGATTGTTCGGACATTATGAAGTATTGTAGTTGTATTGTTATTGTAGCTATATATATATTCATTCATGCCTTTCTGATATAAATACGCGTCCAAAATGTTAACAAGCTGTAAGCAAACCATATTTCGTCATGTAAGCTAAATATAGTCGCCATAGCCGCCATCGATCACCAAAGTTAAACGCGAATAGCCTTATCCGGTATACAAGAATTAAATTAAATGTTGTTTAACAGCTCACCAATGTTAAACGCGAATAGCCTTATCCGGTATACAAGAATTGAATTGAATGTTGGTTAACGGCTCATCAATGTTAAACGCGAATAGCCTTATCCGGTATACAAGAATTGAATTGAATGTTTTTTAACGGCTCATCAATTTTAAACGCGAATAACGGCTCACCAGTGTTAAACCCGAATAGCTTTATCCGGTATATAAGAATTGAATTGAATGTTGTTTAACGGCTCACCAGTGTGTAATGCGAATAGCCTTATCAGGTATACAATAATTGAATTGAATGCTGTTTAACGGCTCACCAATGTTATACGCGAATAGCCTTATCCGGTATACAAGAATTGAATTGAATGTTGTTTAACGGCTCATCAATGTTAAACGCGAATAACGGCTCACCAATGTTAAACGCGAATAGCCTTATCCGGTATACAAGAATTGAATTGAATGTTGTTTAATCGCTCATCAATGTTAAGCGCGAATAATGGCTCACCAATGTTAAACACGAATGGCCTTATCCGGTATACAAGAATTGAATTGAATGTTGTTTAACGGCTCACCAATGTTAAACGCGAATAGCCTTATCCGGTATACAAGAATTGAATTGAATGTTGTTTAACGGCTCATCAATGTTAAACGCGAATAACGGCTCACCAATGTTAAACGTGAATAGCCTTATCCGGTATACAAGAATTGAATTGAATGTTGTTTAATGGCTCATCAATGTTAAACGCGAATAACGGCTCACCAATGTTAAACGCGAATAGCCTTATCCGGTATACAATAATTGAATTGAATGTTGTTTAACGGCTCACCAATGTTAAACGCGAATAGCCTTAACCGGTATACAAGAATTAAATTGAATGTTGTTTAACGGCTCATCAAAACAGTATAGGTTATTTAGAGCCGCCCCAGAGAGAGGGGAAGGATACATAGACTGCGCCACGCCAGCTCTCTCGGTATACAAGAAGGATACAGGTTTAAAATGTAAAACACTGTACCCTTATGTGAATAGTGATACTGGGATACTGGTTTGAAATGTAAAGCACTTTCTACGCATATTTGATAATGATAATGATACAGAATTGAAATGTGAAGCAATGTAATCCTATGTGAATAATTATACAGGCCTGAAATGTAAAGCGCTGTACCCCTTTGTGAATAATGATAAATGCCTGAAATGTTAAGCGCTGTATCCCTTTGTGACTAATGATACATGCCGGAAATGTAAAGCGCTGTACCCCTTTGTGAATAATGATACATGCCTGAAATGTAAAGCGCTGTACCCCTTTGTGAATAATGATACACGTTTGAAATATAAAGCATTGTACCGCAATGTGAATAATGACACAGTTTTGACATGTGTATGCTCCTAAAATAGCCTTTAATGTAAAACAATATTGCCAGAGTCCTATGTATGGAAAGACTCGGCTGCCTTCTGTTGGCCTTTTGCATTTTGTGCAGTACGCTTTGTAAGTCGTTTTGTGCATTTTCTAAGTTGTTATGTGCATTTTCTAAGTTGTGATGTGAATTTCGTAAGTTGTTATGTGCAATTCGTAAGTTGTTATGTGCATTTTCTAAGTTGTTATGTGCATTTAGTAAGTTGTTATGTGCATTTTATATGTCGTCATGTGCATTTTCTAAGTTGTCCTGTGCATTTTCTAAGTTGTTATGTGCATTTTCTAAGTTGTGATTTTCGTAAGTTGTCATGTGCATGTGCATATTCTAAGTTGTCTTGTGCATTTTGTAAGTTGTTATGTGCATTTTCTAAGTTGTCCTTTGCATTTCGTAAGTTGTTATGTGGATTTTCTAAGTTGTCTTGTGCATTTCCTAAGTTGTTATGTGCATTTCGTAAGTTGTGATGTGCATTGTTTAAGTTGTGATATGCATTGTTTAAGTTGTTCTGTGCATTGTTTAAGTTGTTCTGTGCATTGTTTAAGTTGCCATGTGCATATTCTAAGTTGTTATGTGCATTTTCTAAGTTGTTATGTGCATTTTCTAAGTTATGTGCATTTTCTAAGTTGTTATGTGCATTTTCTAAGTTGTTATGTGCTTTTCGTAAGTTGTTATGTGCATATTCTAAGTTGTCTTGTGCATTTTCTAAGTTGCTATGTGCATTTTCTAAGTTGTTATTTGCGTTTCGTAAGTTGTTATGTACATTTAGTAAGTTGTTATGTGCATTTCGTAAGTTGTTATGTGCAAACTACAAGTCGTCGTTAATTAGACTTTTTATCGGAATAGGTTTTGAAGGAAACACCGGTAGAAATGGCGGCTCCATGAGCGAACTCTATGCATTGCATACTTAACAAAATTGGTCTAGGGACATTATACAATAAATTCTTAGAACAGAAAATTGATATCAAAATGTGTAAGGGATTGTCTGACGTGGAGTTAATAAATCTTGGTCTGAAAACAATAGATCGGGTCACAGGTGGCAGTATCAGGAGGTGTGGTACAGGTGGACGTGGGTACGGAAGATAAGGGGCGGGGCCGGGAGACAAGGGTGGGGTCGGAAGACAAGAGGACGGACGTCGGGAGAGAAAGGGGCGTGAGGTTTTTAAAATAGCAAGTTTGTAAAAAAAAATGATGAAGAATTATCATAGTTTGAGAGTCGTTTTGGGTAAAACAGTCTATATCCTATCAAAATCCTTAATTGACCTTTATCTTGTCTGCCGTACACGTTCTGTCTCCACGATAGATACGTTTATGGATTTTTCGTCCCTTGTTTATCAGTACTCTGAGAGAGAAGAGAGAAAAGGGGGCGGAGAAAGGAGATAAGGGAGGGAGAAGGGAGAAATGGGAGAAGGAGGAGGGAGAAGACGACCTCACGTAGCCCCTATCCATCAGTGTCGGGAACTAACAAATAATAATGATAATAAATTGAAAAATATATTTATATAAAAGTAATATTTACGTGCTATTTGTTGAAACAATCATATTTTAAGTTTTCCTGATAAAAGTCCCAGAGTATTTAAAATATGTTTGTTTTCAACAAATAACACGTGAAGTCCGGACTCTATTGAACCTAACCCTTTAGGACGTCCTATTGGTTAAATGATGGAGGGCTATAAACCTTAGGACTACACACTAAGACAAACAAATAACACGTTATTTTTTTTTCATACCAAGATTTATTAACTCCACGTCAGACAATCCCTTACACATTTTGAAATCAGTTTCATGTTCTAAGAATTTATTGTATAATGTCCCTAGCCCAACTTCTTTTATCTAGGCAGAGCATAGCTTCCGCTCCTGGAGCCGCCATTTCTACCGGTGTTTCCTTTAAAACTTATTCCGATAAAAAGTCTACTTAACGACGACTTGTAGTTTGCACAAGACAACTTACGAAATGTACATAACAACTCATGAAATGCACTGACAACTTAGAAAATGCACATAACAACTTAGAAAATGCACAAGACAACTTAGAATATGCACATAACAACCTACAAAATGCACATAACAACTTACGAAATGCACATAACAACTTAGAAAATGCACAAGACAACTTAGAATATGCACATAACAACCTACGAAATGCACATAACAACTTACTAAATGTACATAACAACTTACGAAACGCACATAACAACTTAGAAAATGCCCAAGACAACTTAGAATATGCACATAACAACCTACGAAATGCACATAACAACTAAGAAAATGCACATAACAACTTGGAAAATGCACATGACGACTTAGACAATGCACAGGACAACTTAGAAAGTGCACATGACAACCTAGAAAATGCACATAACAACTTACTAAATGCACATAACAACTTACTAAATGCACATAACAACTTAGAAAATGCACAGGACAACTTAGGAAGCGTTCTGCACAAAATGCAAAAGGCCAACAAAAGGCAGCCGAGGCTTTCCATACCTATGGGTAAACCTGGAGCAATGTGTTCCGTGTTTTCCCCGCTGATGAAGTAGGAGAAACAGTATACACTGTGATCCAATCATCATAACGTTTATTATAAAAAAAATAGACCCAATAATACCCGCCCACTCCCCTCTTCTTCACCTCCACCCAAACCCCTGGGCAGACATCCGAGTTTTGAACAGTCTCGATAAAACCGAGTCTGCTTCTTTTCTCTCTTGTTTGTGTTTGTTGCTTCCAAGGGATCACCTTTCAGTACGTAAACAAAAACAGATTGACAACTTCCTTATCTTTCATAGACGAGTATTTATATTAAAAGTAGTAGTAAAAGTCAAACAGGAAATTTAGCATTCAGACCACTCTCAATCAAAAACACTCATAGAAGCAAACAACAATTATAAGAATGAATAAAATGACAACACAAACATAGAAGAGCTGACAATAAAGCTATTACCTTGAAACGCTCAGGGGCAAAACCAGGCTATAGAGTGCACCAAACCTCATTATTACCTTATTATTACCCTATTGTCATCCCAGTAAAAGGATAGAGTGTAAATAATCAAAATTCCGTCATTCTATGTCCTCTAACAAACTAGGAAGACAATTAAGCAATATAACAGAAAGATCATGTATGAATGTAAAGAAACAAAAGCATAAAAGCCATAAACATGTATACATAGACTTGGCAGAAGCCGGAGCACCAAGAGAATAAACCATTAAAGGCACGACAAAGACAAGATTGGAGACAAACTTTCAAACGTTACGTCCTCACAGGATTTAGGTAGATGTCATCATATGTATGGTCATCGCTACCACTAATTAGGCACGCAGTGCGTTTCAAAATGATAGATTCATACCCTGTTTCGATAATCTTGTTAACAAGTTTACAAGTTTAATAAAGATTGCTTGAAACTGTTCATGACCAAGTATATTACGAAGTTTGTAAATCACGTTTCCATAGAAGTCAGATTGTGATCCGCCGCAGAAGAGTTCTCAAATTACTTTTATGTTTTAAAAGCAGATCATGGTTACGATAATAAAATATTGAAAAGGTTTTTCGAAGTTTATGATAATGGTAGCCCTGGTTGAGTAGAATTTTAGTTATAAAAGTACTCAGCTCAGCTACAAGCTATAGAAAGATGAGCTAGTAGGGTGTCGCCTGACATGTGCCTATCTAAAGTTATGAGCCAAGTCTGAATGCTAGTTAAAGTTTTATGAAAAGGGGCATAAGTCTGCCAACATGAAAGTCAGAGTTATTGGACATGTTCAACAACATCCACTGAGGTAAGATGAAGATGTATGTGAAAGTAAGTTGTGTGAACATGGTCAAAACATTTGACGTTATTACCCAAGGTCAGGTTGTAGGATAAAGTGTGACGGACGGACGGACGACAAACGACGGACAAAGTGATCCCTTAGTGTCTGCCACGCTAGGCAGGCGACACAATACGTTGAGAAACATATACCCCATAAGTTGTTATTCTAAGGACATCCCCATATCGATATCGAAATAAATTAAAATCCTCACCCTTGTCATAAACTCAGTATCATAAATATTAGCTTTGTTAAGTAAAAGTTCTTTAGGGTATATATTAATTACCATAGTAGACAATAAATGGTTGTGAATGTTTAATATAACATCCAGATACCGAGAGTTGTCACTGAAGGCTTCGATGACATCTGCCCGAGTATCTGGTAAAATCTCTTTCATAGTAATACAAAAACAAATCATCTGCGACAAAAGGTTCATAGTTAGTACCCATAGGGATACCAACAATTTGTCTATATACCTGACGAGAATAGAATTTAATAGGTATATAAGTGATTCACAGACTTCTTGGCAAGTCCACATAGTGTAATTGTCTAAACTGCCGTGAGTCAAAAACGCTTTATTATTGTTACAGGCCAAACATTTAGTTTGTCTCTAGCAAATGTATTTTGGAACAACGACAATAGTATTTATATGTTATTAGATTTGTATTGGGATATATGCACAAGTTCTAAGTCGCGCAATATTTATGCGCTAGAGAACGAGTGCATATATCCCAATATAATATAGTAACCTTTTTATTGGATACGCATAACATTTATTTGAAACAAACACATTGTCGTCGGTTACTTCGCGGAAATTTTCGCAATGAAATCAACATTGTTTACATCACGTGACTTACTTTCTTTGACATGAACAGAAAAGTGCACCAATGACGAACGAGTATACATTACACACCCAATATGATTTTACTTCACGACAATATGAGCGAATATTGACGTTTCCTGTTCCATTGAATTTGAAAGTAAACTCAGCTTGTAAATGCGAATGCAATAATAGCTGCTTTAATACAAACGTGAAATTCCTGAATTCCCAATTTCAAATTACGAAATGAAAATCTAGGTCTCGAAGAAAGTAAAGAATGCTTATATGTATGAAACATAATACGAGTATCTATGCTTTCAAGAATTGGCATTTTTCCAAGTAGAAAGAGAGTTCGGGTCTGCATGTTCTCTACAACACCATTTTATAAAACAAATAAGCTATGTGCAAAAATATGGAAAATGACAACTTCTGACGACCCTTCCCCCTAAGGCTCAACCTGTTACATTGATGTCGATCAGCGAAAAAAATGTAATCCCATCATCATTACATTTAATTTTTTGATTAAAAAACAATTGACCTCATCACCAACAACTTCGCGCAGACGTCTTTGAAATAATAAAATCGTTTGATGTGTTGTTTATCTTTCATAGACCAATATAAATACCAAGTTATGTGCTCAAATGTGTAAAAATGACAATGCAACGGAAGTATCAGTGTATTTAACTTTTAATCCCTCCACCCCCATATGAGCGCCCCTGGGTGTCGGGACCTGCCTTACCCTTACTAACGAATATATTCTTATGTGTTTTAACGTATACATGGGCCTCCGATATACTTATATATAAAAACAATTCCATGAACATCGATAATTGTTTCATTTTGCGATTTAATAAGCATATTATACCGTTATAATTTAGTTTACTTATTACGTTAATGCAAAACTTCACTTATTTTGCATGTCTCAGGTTCCCTATTTTTTTACGGCACATTTCAAAGTATCGAATTCGTCTAAATGTAAGGGTAATAGGATTTATTAATACACAACGTCTGTATCATATTCCTGAAGGTTGAAACAAACATAGTGAGGCTTTAATAGCGTCTTGTGTTATTTATACACGCTGACATTTACTTGTTCCATATAACATTGTTTTCTTTTCATATTTATTGTAATAATTCGTTTATTTTGACAAAACAAATGGCCATTCCCCGTCTGATTCTTTAACTATGTTTTGGTACGTATATACCACAGGCCTAATAACATTATATATTAGACAATGTTATTAAGTCTGTGTATATATATCAAATAGTGTTGATTTTTATGCCGTCACACATTGTGTAAATCTCTCACTCTACTTCATTGTTGTTTGTATATTCTTTGTAATTAATGTACTGTTTGTCCGAAATAACTTTATTATTGAGCAAGGGGGTAAGCGTAATTAAACATAATGCAAGTAGACACTATTGAGTAAAACGTAACATGTTTATTATATCTTTGGAAAAATAATTTCACACCTGACCAGGTCTGCGGATGAGACTTAAAACCGTGGTCTGCTCATTAAAATGTCCAGGGCAATACGGTGAGGATATATAAATGCTTATAGGCAAGGGTAAAAATCCAATACAGTAACTATTTAATTGGTGCGGAGATAACTGAAATTCCCGTAATCTGGCGTATCCAAGGGCTATTCATTGACACACAAAGGTCATCCTAGAAATTCCATTCATTAAATGACCGTTTAACGCTTGTAAAACGGACACATTGTTGTAAGACATTCACTTGCGGTTTAAACATATTTTGTTTCTCATTATTTTTTACAGCATGTTATTTGTACACAATAGAAAATACGTATGATGTTCCTCTCCTAAAGAACTGTCACTTTTAAAGACCTATTTCAGGGCTATTTTATTTTGCGGGAGGTAACGATAAATTCACTGTTAGACATACAATTGCATGAAGAATGGTGTTGGTTTGAATGGCCGCACTCAGCAAAACGTCTAACCTTGCAATAAGGATTGTATTGACTACTTAAAAAATACATGTAATTCATCCGATAACTCGTTACGTAATAAACATACTGGTAATTTCAGCTAAACTGAACTGTTATTGTTGCCTGATTTTAAACTTAACTGAACTTTCAAACTGAGATTCGCAGAATAACGCATGTTTAAGTGTTATATTGATGACTGTCTGTATCAAGTATATACTCTCCAAACACACGTATGACCTTATTATTCGTCGACAGGGAGCCGGCGAATATATTTGCGCGTATGTGTGATATCAGCAATGGAAGAATAAGTATTAATGGAGAAACACTTTTATATTGTGATGCTCCAATTTAGCAAATGTCGTGATATGATAAATTAAACATATATTTAAATAACCTATTGTGTAAAGTGCATATGTGCATGTATACATTGCAAAATGCACTATATATATATTGTAGGTAACAGTTATTCATGCGCTATATGTATGTGTTTGCAGGGCCCTATATGTTTTAATTTTCACACCAGGTGTTTGTAATTATGATTGATTTCTCCAAAATTTATGTTTATAATACGACACGCTGTTCCAGTGAATTTAACGGAGCATGTATGTAATGCCCTCGATTTATTGGCATTCGACTGTACACGGATTTTAATGTAAAATGTAACGGCACACCACAATATAGAAACCTATATATATGTAGTAGTCAGTGCATTAAGGAATGTATGTAAAACATAAAGACATGTGTTTAATGTTTCATGATATAAACTGGTATATGAGCGCCGTTTTCCTTTTTAAAACCCATCCAAGGTATTTACAAATAGTTTTAAAAGCAAACATTACCAAGTTTTACACCAACAGCAATACATAATCACGGTGAATTGCACTACAATTTGGCAGATTCAAGGTCATGATATCTCACCGTAAAAAATAGAAACGCTGACCTCCTTCGACACCGTTTTATATAAAAATAGACCTTTGAGAATCTCCCTCCCAAACATGTCAATCTCAAATTAAATCATCGTCATGCAACTTAATAAAAATTTACTAAACCGATTTTATAAATATTTAAAACCTTTCAAATGTTAAGGTAATACACTGCAAAATTATAAAGATGTACCTCACACATCAGTGCATTTATACGATTTATCACCTTGTTTACTAACGAAGAGAATATCCATTTTCTTTCATTTCAAAATATTATATAGTGAAAATTAAATGATGCAGTTTGATAAGCGTGAATACTACCATCGATTCACAACACGCAGTAAGCCTAAATTACCATTGTGCACTCTTGAAGAGCCGTCAGGGTGATTTTAAATGAATTAAATATTTAAATTTGATAAACAAATCGATACAAGAGCTTGAGGCTTGAGTCTGGGAATCTGTGAATGCATTTATCAGAAATAAAAAAACGGGAAAAAAACGAAAAACAAACAAAACACTTCCCTGTATATCACACCGAAATGGGAACTTATTTCGAAGTAAAAGACACTGTTTCAACACATCTTTTATTCACTCAGTTCATACATATAAATGAAAACATGGGAAAGTACTACATGAACAGATGTTGAACATATACTAGAATTTGATAACATAACAGAAAATAAAAAGAAAATAACTTGATTTACATCTCAGGAATACATACAAAATCCCAAATGATGATATATTATACAACGATAATATACAAGTATTGCCTTTTGATGAGGTCGATACGTGGTTTTATCGACCCGAGAAAAGCCATATTGACCGTGGACCTTGTCGATACTTGGTTTTATCGATAAAACCATGTAGTCCTCGGTCAATATGCCTTTTCTCGGGTCGATAAAACCATGTATCGGACCAGAGAAAAGGCATATTGACCTACGTCCTCGGTCAATATGCCGTTCCTTGGGGTCGATAAAACCATGTATCGACCCGAATTCAAAAGGGCAACAATAGTTTTATTATAAAACCAAAAAATTAAAGAAATTTACGCGCCGTAAATGTTACCCTTTTAGTATTATCGGCATCTCCATTTTCTATTATTATCTTTTTTTCATCAGCTGTTAAAAAAAACACTGTCATTTTGTTGATCCCGATGACGTCATTCTATTGTACATTCGTACCTATTCACGTTCGCTCGCGCATTTTTATTTTAGCCGAGCCTCTGAGTCAATACGAAAAGTCAATATACATTTCTCAGGTCAATACGTCTTTTTAGCAGGAATCATGTGACAAGCCTTGATCCAATAGAA